>JASVEL010012318.1:0-42429 GCA_032618575.1 Nicotiana noctiflora
AGTTCAAGTAGTATATCAAATAGTGAGGAAAGAGTGATAAAAATCCACGAAGGACTCAAGTAGTCGGCATGAAGCGGAAAATATGGAAATAGGCCCAAATCATGTTGATAACAAACATATTTCAGTTAAATACGTGGTAATATATCAAACGGGACGGACCAAGTCACAATCTCGGGTAGTAAATAACCTCGTGCTCATCATAAGGCGCGTGTTTCACCTCAATCATAGCACTACGTTATGCAAATTCGGGGTTTCAAACCCTCAGGATATCATTTACTATCATTACTTACCTCAAGCCTGCCAAAATCCTAGCTCGCTATGCCATTGCCTCGCAAATCGACCACCTCGTGCATCGAATTTGATCAAAACCACAACGAATACGTTACAATAGGCTAAGGGAACATAACCCAACCGAAAAGACTCGAAAAATATCAAAATTCATGAAATTTGCAAAACTCGAGCCCCGGGCCCGCTTCTCAAAAATTAAAAAATTTAACATCATCGGATTCCTTATCTCGCCACGAGTCTATATAAACCAAAAACTCGCAAATTCGAGCCCAAATGACCCATCAAATCCTACTTTGAAATATCAAATTCCAAGCCCTAACTTTTCCCGATTCTTGATAAATTTTCATAAATTTCTAGGTTAATTTTACCATTAAATCATTATTTAGGTCATAAAATTCACCTCTAATCACACCCAGTCGAAATCACCTTCAATTTTCGTCCAAAAGCTCTTAAGTTTGCTAAAAAGTAGTGGAAATATACCTTAGCTCGCAGAACAAAATGAACCCTTTAAAACCCTTTCTCTCCAAACATTTTCGCATATGCGATCAATGAATCGCACCTACAATTACCGTTTCTATGGATCTTCGAATATTTGCCAGGACCGCTTCTGCGATCAGTATCCGCATATGCGGACATCGCTTATGCGGAACCTTGTCCGCTTCTGCGAAAAGTCCCATGGCCAATATCCTTCGCTTCTGCGACTCCTCTATCGCATTTGCGGTATAGCAGATGCGACTCCCCTTCCGCATATGCGGACTCATTCTTCCTAACCCATAACCACACATACGACCACCTTTTCGCATCTGCGGTCCTTTTTCCGTAGATGCGGAAATACCAGAAACCATAAACTTCAGAAATGCAACAAGTTCAATATTCATCTATCCGAAATCACCCGAGGCCCCCCGGACCTCAATCAAAAGTGTCAACCCATCCTAAAACATCATTCAAACTTGCTACAATCATCAAAATACCACAAACAACATCAAAACCATCAAATTACATCAGATTCAAGCTTAAGTTCTTCAAAAGCTTCCTAAATACACATTTGTTCAAAAACCCGACCAAAACACCTCTGAATGACCTGAAATTTTGCACACACGTCCCAACACCTAACGAAGCTACAACAACTATGGGAATCCCATTCTGACCCTCGGATCATAATCTCACCTATCAATCGAAATTCGCCAAAATACTAACTTCGCCAATTCAAGCCTAATTCTACACCGGACCTCCAAAACCAATTCCGATCATGCTCATGAGTCATAAATCCCCGAAGCTAACCGAATCATCGGGAATCACATCCGAGTTCACTAACTCATAAGTCAACATCCGGTTGACTTTTCAAAATCAAACCTTACTTAAAGAGACTAAGTGTCTCATTTCCTTCCAAACCAGTCCAATTCGACTCATTCACCCCTCACTCTTACAATGAAACATAAGTAAGTAGAAAATGAGAAAAAGGAGCTATAAATCATGTGACGACGTCGTCACAATTCATGGACAAAATATTTTTTTTTGCTTTCTAGCAGAATTCCATAAAAGTGATACTATTCTCTAAAGTATAATAAAATAATTTCTACAGTAAACCAACTTTAAAAGATGTACGTCGTTATGTGTTTTTTGGTCTCGCAGTTATGAATTTGAAAGCTGGCTTTCTTGAAAAATAGAAAAACAAAGCTGGCCATTTGAAGGATGCAACTATTTAAAAACATAAAAGAAAACTTATAAATAAAATATGTAAAAAACAAAATATACATAATATAATCGCCGAACGAGTTGATCAATCCAAGTTGGAGAACTGGAAATAAGAATACCGTACAGCACCCAAAATTACAAATCAACCCCTTCAGAAAACACAATTTGTAATTATTCTGTCACACAAAAACATTTTCTTCCATTTTTCTCTTCTTCTCTTTGTCTTTCTGATTCTGCAGACAAACGTCACCGAATAACATCCCAATAAAAAAAACCCCAAAAAATTACAAAAAAAATATTCCTCCTGAAAATAGCAACCCTAGTTCATTCTCCTTCCATTTCTACTTCAATGGAGTCACTTTCCCGGCCTTTACACAGAAGAAAGCTTTCGAGTGCTAATGGCTTTTCATTTTCAGCTAAACAACATCCGTACGACGACGTTTTTGCACAGAAAAAGTTCGGAGCTCCGGTTTTTTCTTCCGGAGCTCCGGATTACTCTGAGATTTTTGGAGGTTCTCGTGGTTCGTCGATTCCGGTACTTGATCTTTCTGTTTTAGGTGATGCTAAGGTTTCCGATGATTCTCGAAGCTCCTCCTCTAAACTTGATTATTCCAACATTTTTGGTGGTTTTTGTGAAGAAGATATTGCTGTACCTTATGATGAGTTGTTTTCTGGTGCTAAACGTGGTAAACGTTCTTCTGGTAAAACTCGGTGAGTTCATCTCCATTTCTTTTTACTTTTTTACTTTGTCTTTTTTAAGAATGAAGACAATTTTTCTTAGTATTGGAGGCGAGTTTGACTTGTCGAGGTCTACAGTTAATTTTGTGAATGCTACTCATGTTTTTGGTTGAAATGCGGAAAAGAAAATAATAGAAAAAAAATATGAAAAAGAAAAAGCAAAGGCACAATGATAACATATTATATGCTGCTGTTCATCTCTGTTCCTAATTTCTGTCTTTTTGCTTCAGTTTGAATATTTTTAATATGCTTAACAAGAGTCCTTTTTCTGTTTTTCTATTTGGTTTATTGGGTATATAGTTTTTGCTACTGTCAATGTAACTTTAAGTGATAAATATATGATGTTTGTTAGCTGGAAAATGAGTCTTCTTGATAAGAACAGATATCCACTGAAGCGTTCATATATTTTTGGTACGAAATATTCATAAGCAAACCTTTTTAGTGAAAATAGAATCTACAGTTAGTACCACCATATGAAAAGAATGTAAGGATGGCCTTTTTTCAGTAAAGTCTGCATATAACTTGTTGTCTCAAAGTAGACAGCACGAACAAGAATGGCCATTGAAACTGATATGGAGAAAGGAAGCATCTTTATACAAAGAAGATGCATGACTATCAACAGATGTGTAAGGTATGAAGAAGATTATGAAGATGCGGAGCACTTATTCATCCACTTCAGAAACACAAAACAGATTTGGGATACATTCTTGAATTTGCTTGAATTTGAATGGTGCATGCCAGATTCTCCTGAAGACCTAGTACTTCGCTGGAGTAGAAGAGGACTACAAAAAGGCGACACAAAGTTGAGCAGCTATATAGTGGACTGTGTGGAAGGATAGAAATAAAAGATACTTTGAAGGCAAAAAGGAAAATATTTGTACCTTAAAACATAGATGTAGCTCTCTTAGCCTTTTGGTGCAAAATTGAAAATGTACAAGAAGTAGATAGGATGGAAAATTTCTCTAGTTCTCATGTAGCTAGTTTGCTAAGATGCATTTTGTTGGGTTTGTACCACTTTTTCGTTGATCTTTCTGCGGGCTATTCTTTAATAAAAAATTTAACAAAAAAAAGAAGAATATACACAATTCTCATTTGTTGCTTATTCTGAAATGTGCCTGTCTGTAGGTTATTTTGTAGCAAGATAGCTGATGTCCTTTTGTTATTTTAATTGGTTGAGTTACATGTTTTACAGAATGTTAGCCATGCTCACTCGTCTTCTTAGAGGAAGGTTTTAGACCAAATTCATCCTGATTTGATATTTATCTACTTGTTTATAGCCTTTCTAAGTATACACACTTTTTGATGCTATGTGCTCTGAAGTTATGTGCATTTACTATGTGCTATGCCATTACTTGGTGTTTTCCACGAGTGAGAAAGATAAGTCTTTCATCTAACTAGCAATTCCGTGATTGCTTACATTTTGTGTAGCATTTCCCAATTTTTCTCACAGTTTCTTTAAAAGACCACATGTGTATTGGTTGCTTTTGGTACAAGACGAGTTATGATACTTACCTTAATTTCCTGTATTTGTTGCATGTAGGACTGCTTCCGAAGGATCAGATCAATTTAGTCCAAGTGGAATGCATAAAGAGTCCTCATGTGAAGCGACTAATCAATCTATTGATGGGCCAAAGCACTTCAACCTATCTTATCATAAGACCGGCCAAAGAAGCAGAGATGGTTCAAATGGAATGACGCAGATAGCTCAACTGCATGCTGTCCCTGGCTTTACGTATTTTATAGATGAAAGTTCTCATTTACCAAAGACTGAAGCCTTTCAGCGAGCACCCTTTGTAAAAAGTGATGTACAGCGCAACAAGAGTTTTAGTGGGGAAATATTTAAAGAAAGGCGTGATAAGGTGGGGGAGTTGCATGTCCCAAAGATACAACGTTCAGATGAAATACATCGGAACAGGAGTTTTAGTGGGGAAATATTTAAAGAAGGGCGTGATAGGATGGGAGATTTGCATGTCCCAAAGGCACAAAGTTCAGATGAAGTACGTCGCAATAGGAGCTTTAGTGAGGAAACAGGTAAAGAAGGGCATGCTAGGACTGGGGATTTGCATGTCCCCAAGAAACAAAGTTCAGATATACATCGCAACAGGCGCTTAAGTGGGGAAATATTTAAAGAAGGTCATGATAAGAATGGGGACTTGCATGTCCCCAAGAAACAAAGTTCAGTTGAAGCACATCATGACAGGAGCTTTAGCGGGGAATTATTTAGTGGGCGCGATAGAAAGGAGAATTTGCATATCCCCAAGAAACAAAGTTCAGATGGCGTAGTGAAGGTTACAAGTGGATCTAGCTGTGATGTGTTCCATTTTAATGGACATGATGAATTTGAGAGGAGATCAAGTTCCACTGAAGGGGCATCAACTTCAAGCCCCATGGCTAATGACATCAAGGGCCAGTCTAATCAATCAAAAATATCAGGTCCTGATCCCAAATATGGAGCATCTGGAAGCGGTATTCGTCCCACTAATAGTTCACCTACTTCTTCTGATGAGGAACTTGATGCAAATTCAGCAGCTGCTGTTTCTGCTGCCACATTGAAAAAAGCCATAGTGAAGGCTCAAGAAAGTATTAGACTAGCAAAAGAGCTAATGGAGAGAAAAAAAGAAGGTGTTCCAGCTTCTCTGAAACGAAGGTCTCAAGGTAGCTTAAAATCTAAGGACAATAGGGTTGACTACAACACAAAAAGTAACAGGGAAAATGCTATGGAATTGCATAGAGAAATAGGTATTGGATTGCCACCATTCGCTGAGGTGTGCAGGGGAATCCCATCAAGTAATGGTGATTTTGCTTCATTCATCAATCTTAAAGAACAGCAATGGGTTGCTGGAATGGTTAAGCAGAATACCCAGACTGAAAATGCTGAAGCATCTCAAGGAGATGTAGCGGGAACTTGGTTTCCGGAAGTGGTAAGCAGTAGAAAAGAGAATACAGAAACCATGGTATCTCAGCAAGTTGAGAGCAACAATCACTCTCAACCATCTGTGGAGAATAATAGACATGTATACAAGCTTAAGGAGATGAGTACAAGTAACATAAGCATTGAGCTTGGTGAAGAACCTGATTACGTCAAACCAATGGGGGAAATGCCAACACTAAACCTTCTTGGGAAGGCAGAAGCTCCAGAGCAATTCAAGGATACTTCTAATTCAGCTTTGATGCATGATTCTGAAGAATATGTAAATTCGGAAGTCATCAATGAGTATGGCTTTTCTAAAGGGAACGGAAATTGTTCTGCTGAGTTGAAGAAGTCTGAATACATGAAGAACAATCTAGAGTCAATATTTCATAAGATGTGGAGTTTCAAGAACTTGCAGAACTCTCAGGGGACACTTACTGAGGAAAAAGTTGGGTTCCAAGAAACTGAGAATGATAATCTACATAACAGAGAGAAACCTCCAGAAGACGAGACAGTGAAGCATGAAGACTTGGAATGCAGAATAGTGCCAAATAAGTTAGAAAATGTTAATGAGGTGGAAGAAAACAAAAGCAGATTGAGGAGGAGCTCCTATGAAGAAGAAACTGAGATTATGCATAAGGAAGCCTTCCTATGGGTGGAAAGTGATGAGAAGCCCCATCATGACTGCGGGAGAGTAGGCACTGAGAGTAGACAGGAAGATTTCCAACGTGGCCAACACGCTGAGAAGTGGTCATATGGGGTTCATGAGCTTGAGCCGAGTGAAAAGAAAAACCCTTGCTGTCATGAAGGGGATGAAAGTGAGAGAAAACGAGAAGGATCTGAGATGGAAGGACTTCAGGAGATATCTGTAGAGCCTTGTCAGTATGAAGCAACTGAAGAGATAGAGAACCAAGCAGATAAATTCACAGAGAGTAAAAAGACTGAAGCGAGTCAGGAGGCTGAAGAAGCTGATAGTAGGCTGGGAGCATCCGATAAGAGTGAGGATGATCAGGAGAGAAGTGTGGCTCCAGGTGTTGCTGATAAACAAAATTCAAAAAATGCTGTTAATGAGCCTGATCTCAATGGCAGTCCTTGTTCAAGTGAGATACAAGAAGCTTGTGAAGATCAACTAGAGAATAATGATGTTGAAATAAGTCAGCAGGCAGTTAATTTTGAAGCGGTACAAGGAATTTCTGAAGCCATCTATGAACGCGAGTGTGAGAAGGATGGAGTGACTGAAGAGTCCTCCAATTCTTGGGAAAAGGAGATATTGGAAACTGCTAGTGATCTCCAAAATTCTAGTGAAGAGGATACCTCTGAGGGCTTAGTGCAAGACACTTGTGCAGCCTCATCTGAGGATGTCAAGGAAGTGAATTGTGGTTCCACTTGCATGAACGGCACGGACAATCTTCCCAGTGAACGAGTTATTTTTGAGACAGAGAGCTTTCGCAATGGGATTCAGGAGAATGTCAGTGATACTGAATCACATTTTGTATCTGGCGTCCACGCCTCTGAAGAATCAGAAAGTACCACTTTTACTGACATAAACCTTGAGCAAAAATGCATGGATGAAACAGGTAGGGACCCAGAATTATACTCAAATCTAGATGAGGGGGATGACTTGTGTGTCCCTGGACATGTAGGAAATGAGGAAACGATCAAGGGGGGTGGTATTGCTGCAGACCAGGTCGAGAAAAACAAAGATATTAAAGCAGCTCAGGAAGAACAAAAGTCTGTTGAGAACTCAGAAGAACTAGAATGCTCTTCCTCAGCTGGTGACTGCAAAGACAATGAACCACTGGACACTGATGAAAAGATAAAAGCCGAAATGCACGAGGAAGAGAGCAATCAAAAAACTGTTGTAGAAGAGGAGACCAAAAAGTCTTTGCAAAAAGAAGTGGAGGATAAAAATAATAGTAAAAGAATCCAGGTAGACGAGAGACAAAAAGAAAGGGAAAAAGACAGAATAGCTGTGGAAAGAGCAATTCGTGAGGCTCGTGAGAGGGCATTTGCTGAAGCCCGAGAAAGGGCTGAACGAGCTGCTGTGGAGAGAGCAACTGCTGAAGTTCGACAAAGGGTAATGGCTGAGGCACGAGATAAGCGTGAGAAGGCTTCTGCAAGTAGCAAGGTATCAACAGACAAAGCTTCCATTGAAGCCAAGCTTAAAGCAGAGCGAGCTGCTGTGGAGAGAGCAACTGCAGAAGCCCGTGAACGTGCTTTGGAAAAAGCTTTATCACAAAAGGGCACAACAGCTGAATTAAGGTCTCAAGCAGATAGACACGGTGATGAAGGATTTGCTAGTGCGGCCCGTGAGAACGGATTGAAGCATAGCCTTTCCTCTTCTGTGAGTATCATTCTTAATTTTTTTTGTCTTTCTCTACTCTCTAGTGTATACTTTGTGGCATACAGAAGGATGACCTACTGAATCAATGCAGGATTTGGACAAATTTGATGGAAGTAATAGTGAATCAGCTCAAAGACGCAAAGCAAGGTTGGAGAGGCACCAGAGGATAATGGAAAGAGCAGTATGTGTATCTTAACTCTATTATTTAGACACTGGCTCCTGGACTTTGTCCAAGCATATTAACTTTTATGTTTCTACTGGTCTTTTCAGGCAAAAGCCCTTGCGGAGAAGAATAAGCGTGATCTTCTGGCTCAGAAAGAGCAAACTGAGAGAAATGTAAATTTTCTTGATATGAATTGTGTGCTTATGGAGTTCAGGATGCGCACATGTTATGCTTGCTTATATGTATATTTTAATTTCAGAGATTAGCTGAAGCTCTTGACAATGATATTAAAAGATGGGCCAGCGGGAAGGAAGGGAACCTACGTGCGCTGCTTTCTACTCTGCAATATGTATGTATCCGACTTGCTCAAGTATTTTCTTTTCCTTCCCGCTGTATGAACATTGGGTAGAAAAGGAAGTTGCAAGGCTAGAGAGGGGAATATCTTAAGATACTACCTGTCTCATCAGATTATGTTTTTTACTTAATGTGGTAGAAACTAAAAATTGGGTGATTTTTTAAATCACATGGGCAATTGCAGTGACCAGATTTTAGAAAATGTGAATGTGTCCCTTCCAAGACGTTTTGTTTTTGAAGTTCATTGCACTGATCTTGATTTAATTTTTGTCCAGTTCAAAATATACTTAAAATTGTCACTAGATGCCTCATTGTTTTTGCAAATGCAGATCCTTGGATCCGATAGTGGTTGGCAACCCATCTCACTGACTGAAATTATTACAACTGCTGCGGTAAAGAAGGCTTACAGGAAAGCAACTCTTTATGTTCACCCTGATAAGTTGCAGCAAAGAGGAGCGAGCATTCAGCAAAAATATATCTGTGAAAAGGTTTTTGATCTTCTCAAGGTAACTACTCCTAATAAGTTTCTTTAGCTGCACGTGTCTGTTTGATTGCGCTGTCACATACTTATGACTTGACGCAATGCATGAATCAGTCTCTTTTTTTCTTTTTCTATTTTATGGACTTGAATCTCATTATTTTCCTTTTTGTGAACCAAAGGCGGCATGGAACAGGTTCAACTCAGAAGAGAGGTGAACAGTGTCAATAAATATTCTGTGGTATGAGCAGGTGCTCCGTGCTGTCCTAATATGGACAATCAACTTTTCAAGATGGAAGATGAGGAATGAATTAAGGGTGCCTTAATTTTGTCTTGTATATACATTGAATTATCGGCAATCTAATTAAAAGACAGAGTTGAACAATTGCTCCTCAATTTGGAAATTCAGGCTGAAATGATTATTTTATACAATGTGCAAAATGCAAGGTAAATTAGGTGTGAAGAGGTGATTGTCCTAAGCTCGGGTACTAAGGGTTCAGCTGAAATAGTATTTTTTACTGCAAGATGCCACAAAAGGTTGTATAGGATATCCCTTGACAGATCTTATTGAGATGTGATCAACTAGTGGCGATTGTAATTAACTTGACTCGAGAAGTTAGGACCTTGAGTTATATGAACAGACGTGGCCACTACGCTCTTTTAATGCTCCAAGCAAATAGAGTTTAGGAAGAAAACGAGTTTCACTATAAGGTTAAACAATTACAAGCCCATTACATGAAGCATAATGGCATTTTGTGCATGCATGCGGTTTTCTGCTTGGGGAAATACGATTGAGTTTGGCGCTTCAATTACTCCATCAGTGACTTCCACTTCCCTTTCTGCAGGCAAACAGTGCATGAAATAAGCCTTATGTCCAGCTAATTTCATGATTTCTTCGTTCACCTATCAACAAAAAATAAGACGTCAGAGAAAGACATGCAAACATGCTTCTGTGTGTAAATGCAAGGAGTTCAATTGACAGAATATAAAACTATGAACTGATTTTATCATTTGCTATCGAATCTCCCAACTTGTCCATCGATATTACTCTTAATCGCTCCACAAACATTAATAGCATGCTTCAGAAACTGGGTAAAACTGCAGAACAACTTGTAAAGTAGGTTACATACATTGTTTTTTGTTGAGAATGAGACGTATAAGGTAGGTTACATACATTCAACTCAAGTATCACAATGTGATGCTTTTCAGATTTATCTACTTACTACATAGTTATCAGTCACTAGTAAACCCCAAGTTAGTTCACAAGACTTTGTTGCAACCTTGGTTTAGGATACCACTATAGTTAAGATTCAGGTCTGTTCCATGATTCCATCCACTAATAGCCTAGCACAAAAGATTGTAAACACAGGTTGACGTGTAAGAAGTATCCAAGAAGTAAGTATTTTCACTCATTACTGTTCCAGTTCACAAAGATTTAGATAGTCACTAGCATACTGCTCTTTTTCTTAGTTAAAAATCTCTAGATGTCTTATCCATTTAACTTCCATCCTTTCCTGTTTAAGATCGTAAGTTGTGTTTCTTACACCTAGGTCCCATTATCTAGAAAATTAAAAGTTATTCTGGAAATGATATGTAAAATAGGAGCCAACCAGCCACAATAACTTAGTTCCACATCAAGGGACATTTCTGTGCTAAGCCTCCTATACTACTGGTTTTGTTGTCATTTTTGGCAAGCAATTTTACGCAAAATCGAAGAGGTTTCTTGCTCTATATGCACAAGTTGAACATACTATAGCAATTTATCACTCCTACCTGGAATCCATGAAACACCTGGCGGCGCTGTGCAGCTTCTTCCTTTTGTCCCATGCTAGCCCAGACATCTGAGTACACGACATCAGCTCCTCTAACAGCGTCCTTTGGATCATTAGTTATCTCAATTTTGCTTATTCCAGCCTGTTGTGCTTTCTTAACTGTTTCCTCATCAGGTTCAAAACCTTTTGGACAGGCACAAACAAAGTGGAAAGGAATTACTGAAGCCAGCAGCAACCAAGAATGCACTATGTTATTTCCATCTCCAATGTAGACAACCTGGAATTGGCAGCCAACATTAAATTATAAAAAAACATATCGCCAGAAACAGAAACTGGGAGATGATAAAAAATTTCGCCCGAAAGAGCTAAACCTTCGTTCCTTCCAGCTGACCAACATGTTCAATTATTGTAAGGGCATCGGCCATAATTTGGCAAGGATGGTTGTAGTCTGTCAGGCCATTAATCACTGGTACAGTTGCATATTTAGCAAGACCTAGAATGTCCTGCACCAGTAGCAAAAAACAAATAGATAAAACTTTTATTTACAGTTGGTGTGAAAGCAACAGACTAAGAAATGTCCAACCCTGGCATCTCAATTACTCAATTCAACATCTCAACATGTACAAACCCTGAAGAACATTTAGGCCTGAATGATCATATGCTCAATTAACCTGGAGGGAAGGCAACATCATTAAACTGTTATTCGTCTGTAAGATATTAAGTACAAGATGGACCAGAATTCAGCTCCAACGGAAAAGATCAAGAAACTTTTCATTCAACTAATATTTAGAAAGGGGCAAACAAATATTTAATAAAATGGAACAATGCTGCTAAGAGAGGCATCACAGAGGATACTTAAACAAATAAGAGTCTTAGTGGTGTTTCATCTGAGTCATGATAGCGTATTGAAGTGCACCAGCAAGAAGTCAAAACAGGAAACTCACCATCCACCAGGAAGAAGTCAAAACAGAAAACTCACCATGCACCAGGAAGAAGTCAAAACAGAAAACTCACCAGCATACCTGATGGGCAAAAACTCGAGCCATAATGATATCATTGTAGCGAGACAGAACACGAGCAATATCACGAGTTTCTTCCCGCTTACCCATCTGTATGTCATTTGGTCCCAAGTATATAGCGTGGCCCCCAAGCAAGTAAAACCCTGTCTCGAAGGAAACACGTGTCCTCATGGATGGCTTAGCAAATATCATTGCCATTGTTTTACCTTGAAATGGGAGATATGTCCTGTCTCCTGATTTTATCAGTGCTTTGACCTCTTTGGCTCGATCCAAGATGTTCAAAATAGTTGACTTGTCGAAATCGCTAATGTGTAAAAAGTCCTTGTGATTGGCATTTGCTGGAATAGACAATTTAAACAGACATCAGAAAAAATCTTCTTAAATACCAATCCATGTTTCACAAAAGGTTGTAACTTAGACATGACAGACAGGATATATTCTCACTTCTCTACCCATCTTTTGAATAAAATATGGTTTTGATCCATTACCAATCATTCTATATCTAACGTTCTCTTGAGCTTAATTACGAGAAACTCTATGACAAAGTACATCAAGTTTCAGGTTTTGAAAACCTATAGGCCAGAGTATTTTTCTTCTCCAGCTTGTTTTTGGTAAATCAGGAATACCTCATTAATATTACACCAAAAAGATGTGAAAAAATACACACTAAGGATTATTATTTCAGCAACAATCACTTATCAGGTCTTCTCAACTATCTATAAACAATGTCTTTACAACTTACACAATAAAAGAGTTTTTTAGACCTTAAACAGCAAATGCAGACATGGCAGACCAAAAAAGCAGGGATAAGATTGAAAAAAAACATTTTTAGAGTAATCAGAAACGTAGAACAAGATTAGGTAGTAAAATGCAGCAGAACTTAACAAAATTTCTAGGTTTTACTAGTATTACATTACATACTATTTAAAATGCCATATCAAAATTAGATGCATAGAAAAGGAATCTCAGAGAAAAAATAAGCGAACCATTTCCATTGACGGACGACGAAGGAGAGGATGACGGAGAGCTGGTCTGGCATGAGATGCGTCGACGAATGACCGGAAATGTGACCGGAGAAGGAACGAATGAGCCGGAAGGGCGCGATGATTGAATGCCGTAGTGAGAGAGGGAAGAGAATGACGGCGCGTCGGATGATCGGAGGGAGGGTAAGTGAGAGAAAATGGCGGCCATTGTTAAAAGGGGTTGTGATAGTAAAGCTCAGGTGGATTTGTTTTAGTATGGGGAAAGTTATCCTTTTTAAGATTTATAAACCCTACTCAAGCATAGTTTTCGCCTACATCTGCCAGCTTTATTTGTTTCCATTTATTTAACTGAAGAAATTGGAATCATTTTTTCTTTTTTTCTTATGAAGTTGTACTCCACGTTAAGATGATCGTAATCCTACACCTGAAAGTTATGTGATACGAATTACAACAATTAGATTGTAAAGAATAACCAGTTACCTTCAAAGATTCATAGCTTGTTTATTCAAATTTTTTTGGCCAAAAAATTAAGGTATTCAGCCAAATTTTTAGATGGAAAAAAAGTATGATAAGCAGAAATAATTTTTGAAGGTAAAAAAAAAAAGTAGCTTAGAGTCCGTTTGGCTTAGTTGATTTAGAGTGACTGATAAGCGTAGTGTTGAAAAGTACTTTTAACTACTGAAATTGATTTAAAAAATAAGCAGTTACGTATTTGGATAAAAGTGCCAATATTAATAATAAGCAGCTAAAAAATTTGATATACAAACAGTTTTGTTTAAAAAGAAGTATTTTAGGGATAAAATAGTAAATATTTTGGTCAAACTTAATGTGTTTATAAGCTGAAATTTGATAAGAGGGAGACCAACTTATGAGTTATTTTTGGCTTATAAGCACTTTTAATTTTACCAAACGCGTAGATAAGCCAAAAAATGCTTATAAGCCAGTTTCATCAGCTTATAAGCTTAGCCGAACACCCTCTTAGAAGCAGATTTTAAAAGCTTGGCCGGATACTAATTATACTCAAAAGTAATTTTCAAATTAATTTATCAAACACAAACTGCTTCTCACCAAAAATACATTTTTAAAAAGTATTTTTATACTTTTCAAAATAAGCTAATTTTATAAGTTTGGCTAAACAGACTATGATCACTACGGACAAAAGATTATAAGTGATATGGCAAATATGTAGTGAAATAGTTAAAGCGCATACAAATTGATATGCACACCGTTCTTCTAAAAAATACTTATAAAAATCTGGTTTTAAACTTTTATTTATGAAGTGAAATAGTCAAAGTGCATACAAATTAATATACACACCACTCTTCTAAAAGATACTTGCAAAATCTAGTTTTAAACTTCTATATGTGAGATTTATTAGTTTGCCGATTCGCCCAAAAAAATATCCAAATCTCAAATGTGTTCTAAACTACGTAGAATCAAGACTTAATTAATTAACTGATTGATTGACAAATGATGTTTTGTTTTCCTTATTTTTTTCTGGATATTTCACAACAAATGGAAAACACTGTTAGGACCCGGTGGCACTAAACACTTCTTCACAGCGTGGAAAAATAAATGATCAACGAAAAATAAATGACACAAAGAATTTAACGTGGTTCACCTAAAACGTTTAGGCTACGTCCACAAACCCAACACCAACTTCCACTAAAACTTTTAGTAGGCTTACAAAAAGAGACTTCTCCAATAATTTGGAGGTACAACAATTTCCCGAGCTCTACCCAAAATAGTGGCGCACACAAAAGTGTTTTCCGAAAATACCCGACTAGTATTTTACTCACTATTTTGTCACTCCCCCTTTAGAAAAACTTCCTAAAGAAAAACAAACTCTCTCTTTCTCTCTAACTCTTATACTTGAGTTATTGAATGTTTTTGGTGTGTTTAAAACAATGAGATGAAGGGGTATTTATAGTTTTGAGATAGGGACCAAAAGTGCAAATCTCACCTATCAAGAAGGATCAATTTGCAATATTCCCATCTTACCTACCATTTATTGATGTCATTGCTTACATCAATAAGCAAATTGGAGGAAGCTTCTAACAATTCTCCCCCTTCCGACTATTTGGAGAGTTTCCTATCCCTGCAGCTTCTCTGCATAACTCAAATTTACCCTTTGGTAGAGTTTTGGTCAACATGTCTGATCCGTTTTCATCTGTATGGATCTTTTCAAGCCGCAACATCTTCTTCTCTAACACATCCCTGATCCAATTATATCTAACATCAATATGCTTGGATCTGGAATGGAATGAGGCATTCTTCGCAAGGTGGATAGCACTTTGACTATCACAAAATAGCTGATAACCGTCTTGCGAAAATCCAAGTTCAGTTAAGAACTTCTTCATCCACAGCAGTTCTTTGCAAGCTTCCGTTGCCGCAATGAATTCAGCTTCAGTAGTTGATAGTGCAACACATTTTTGCAACTTTGATTGCCATGAAACAGCTCCCCCGAAAAGTTAATCAAGTATCCTGAAGTTGATTTTCTAGAATCAACATCTCCGGCCATATCTGCATCAGGATAGCCAACCAACACAGGGTTGTCTTCTCCAAAACACAAGCATAGTTTGGAGGTTCCTCGAAGATACCTGAGAATCCACTTAACAGCATCCCAATGTTCCTTTCCCGGATTAGAAAGAAATCTACTTACCACTCCTACAACGTGAGCGATATCTGGCTGTGTACAAACCATGGCATACATCAAACTTCCTACTGCTGAAGCATATGGAATCCGCTCCATCTTTTTTCTCTCATCATCTGTTGACGGGCTTTGCTTGGTGGTCAATTTAAAGTGGTTAGCAAGAGGACAGCTAACTGCTTTAGTTTTCTCCATGTTGAACCGTTGAAGTACCTTCTCGATGTACTTCTCCTGAGACAACCATAACTTCTTGGCTTCTCGGTCTCGCATAATCCTCATCCCAAGGATCCGTTTTGCTGGCCCCAAGTCTTTCATGGCGAAGAACTTGCTTAGCTGCTCTTTCAAGCTATTAATTCTGGAAACATTCCGGCCAACAATCAACATATCATCCACATAGAGCAATAGGATGATAAAATCATCGTCAGAAAACTTCTGAACGAACACACAATGGTCCGAAGTTGTCTTCTTGTAGCCGTGTTGCCCCATCACCGACTCGAACTTCTTGTACCACTGCCTTGGTGCCTGTTTTAAGCCATAGAGGCTTTTCCTCAATCTACAAACGCAGTCCTCTTTTCCCTTTTGCTGGAAACCGTCTGGTTGCTCCACGTATATCTCCTCTTCCAAATCACCGTGTAGGAAGGCGGTTTTCACATCCATCTGCTCAACCTCCAGGTTGAGGCTTGCTACTAATCCCAGCACCGTGCGTATTGAGGTCATTTTTACAACCGGTGAGAATATTTCATCAAAGTCTATACCTTTCCTTTGATTGAAACCTTTGACGACCAATCTTGCTTTGAATCTCGGACAGGAACTATTTTCATCATGCTTGATCTTGAACACCCATTTATTCTTCAAAGCTCTCTTGCCTTTCGGCAACTTCACCAACTCAAACGTCTTGTTCTCATGCAAGGATTTCATCTCGTCTTGCATGGCTTCTATCCACTTCTCCTTATGTTCATCATCAACAGCTTCTTCAAAACTGTCGGGTTCTCCCCCGTCAGTGAGTAACACATACTCACGTGGAGAATATCTGGTAGACTGTTGCACAACTCTTCCAGATCTTGTGTGATAAGGAGGGTTGTTGAGGATTGCTGGTTGAGGCTGATCATCCTCGTTTGCATCATCATCACCATTATCCTCGTTACCTTCAGCATCTGCTGGTTCATCTTCATTTGGAAGATCAGGGGCTTCAGGTTGATTATCCCTGAACATCGTCTCCAACTTGTCTCGGCACCATTGTTGGAGGCAACTCAAACTCGGCAGAATCATCAGTGGACTTCTCTACTTTGTCAATGTCTTCAATTGTTTGGTCCTCAACGAACACAACATCTCGACTCCTAACGAGCTTCTTCTGCACCGGATCATAGAACTTATAGCCAAGCATGTCTTGACCATAGCCGATGAATACACACTCCCTTGTCTTGACATCAAGTTTGCTCCTTTCATCCTTCGAAACATGGACATAGGCTTTGCAACCAAATACCCGCAATTGATCATAAGAGATATCTCTTCCTGACCAAATCTTTTCTGGAGCCTCGTACTGAAGAGGGACACAGGGTGAATGGTTTAGCACATAGGCTGCTGTAACTAGTGCTTCACCCCAGAAAGCCTTTGGTAACTTTGAATGAGAGAGTAAACATCCGGTTCTCTCGATCAAGGTTCTGTTCATCCTCTCAGCCAAGCCATTCAACTGTGGAGTTTTAGGAGGTGTGAACTGATGTCGAATACCATGCTCTTTACAATAAGCATCAAATTGACCCTGGTATTCACCGCCATTGTCTGTCCGGATGCACTTCAACTTCTTACCAGTCTCTCTTTCCACCAAGGTCAGAAATTGTTTGAAAAATTGAAACATTTGATCCTTGGTCTTCACCGTGTATACCCATGTATTTCGTGAATGATCATCAATAAAGGTCACGAAATATCGGGCACCACCGAGGAACTTCTTGAAAGGCACACATACATCTGAGTGTACCAGATCTAACACGTCTTGCTTTCTGGAAGGAGGGAATCTTTTGAATGAAACTCTGTTTTGTTTCCCAGCTAAACAATCAATACACTTCTTCAACTGGATCTGGTTTAGACCTGGTAAGGCGTTCTTCTTCACCAAACGCGCCATTGACTTTTCACTCATGTGGCCAAGACGTCTATGCCACAACTTGGTATTGCTATCATTCTCCGCAACATTTATAACTTGTTGGGAGATGCTTGCCTGGGTCACGTACAACTTTGACTGCTTCGTGCCCCGCGCCACCACCAATGAGCCTTTCGTGAGCTTCCATTGGCCATTATGAAAGGTATTGCAGTAACCTTCCTCATCAAGCTTGCCTACGGAGATCAGATTCAGGCGCATATCTGGAACATGCCCGACATCTCTTAAAAGTAGCTTCATCCCATTCATGGTCTCTAGGAAAACATCTCCTTTGCCTACAATTGTTGAGAAATTGGCATTTCCCATCTTTACACGACCGAAGTCTCCAGGTGTGTAAGATGAGAAGAGTTCTCTCCGTGGCATTGCATGAATGGTAGCTCCACTATCAATCACCCATGTCATCTCTTGGGTTGTCAGATTGATAATGTCGTCATCGTAGACAATGTTAAACTCACCAAAGGAGTTCGCTTCATCATCACCGCTTTCTTCGGGTTTCTCCTTTTTGCATTTGTTCTTCTTCTGGTCATTCTGAAACTGTCGGCAAAATCTTTTGATATGGCCCTTCTTTTTGCAGTAATGGCACTCAACATGTGCAAATTTGTTGGATCTACCTCTGCTCTTATCTCTGTTACTCTGGCCTTTGTTTTGACTTCTCCCCCTGGTCGTAACAGCCAACACCTCTGATGAAGAAGATGATCCTCGTGATCGGCGTCTCATTTCTTCATTTAGAATGCCACTCTTGACTGTCTCCATGTTTACCACACCGTTGGGTGCAGAATTGGTGATTGAAACCTTCAAGGTTTCCCATGACTCTGGGAGTGTTGCCAGCACCATAAGAGCAAGTACCTCGTCATCGAACTTTATGCCCATTCCCGACAACTGGTCGACAATCCCTTGTATTTCATTAAGGTGATCTGCCACAGTTGTCCCTTCTACATATTTTACTTGCATTAATTTTGTCAAGTAAAATAATTTGTTGTTACCCGTTTTAGAGGCATACAACTCTTCGAGCTTGTTCCATAACGACCTTGCATGTGTCACACCAGAAATATGGTTGTACACATTATCTTCAACAAATTGTCGTATGTAGCCGCACACTTGGTTGTGCTCAAATTCCCAGTCCTCGTCTGACTTGTCTTCAGGTTTCTGAGCACTGAACACCGGCAGGTGCATCTTCGTCACGAACAGGAGATCCTTCATCTTGTTTCTCCATAAGTGGTAATTTGTGCCGTTTAGGTTGACCATCTTGCTTGTCCTTGCCTCCATATTTCCGGCGGTGAATAGTAACCGTAGGTATGAATAGTGCCCGTATGGATGAATAGTACCCGTACGTATGAATAGTACCGTACGTATGAGTAGTATTCTAACCAAAGCTTTGATACCACTTGTTAGGACCCGGTGGCACTAAACACTTCTTCACAGCGGGGAAAATAAATGATCAACGAAAAATAAATGACACAAAGAATTTAACGTGGTTCACCTAAAACGTTTAGGCTACGTCCACAAACCCGAGCACCAACTTCCACTAAAACTTTTAGTAGGCTTACAAAAAGAGACTTCTCCAATAGTTTGGAGGTACAACAATTTCCCGAGCTCTACCCAAAATAGTGGCGCACACAAAAGTGTTTCCCGAAAATACCCGACTAGTATTTTACTCACTATTTTGTCACTCCCTCTTTAGAAAAACTTCCTAAAGAAAAACAAACTCTCTCTTTCTCTCTAACTCTTATACTTGAGTTATTGAATGTTTTTGGTGTGTTTAAAACAATGAGATGAGGGGGTATTTATAGTTTTGAGATAGGGACCAAAAGTGCAAATCTCACCTATCAAGAAGGATCAATTTGCAATATTCCCATCTTACCTACCATTTATTGATGTCATTGCTTACATCAATAAGCAAATTGGAGGAAGCTTCTAACAAACACAATGCTAACTCTAATTGATTTTGGACAATCATCTTGTTGACTCGTAAATATGGTCTATCTGGATATGGTAGTCCAGTCGGAGAACATTTCAACGTGAAACTCAAAACTAGTCTCTCAATAATCAAAATGACTAAAGGAAAAGGTGGTGGCTGTTATGAATTTTTGTAGATCGGATGTCTATGTTGTGAATAGCTTAAAGATTAAACCTCCTATTTTATGTTCATCCCATTCACTATTTATAATTGTAAGTCTTCTCCTTTTATGCCTACAAACCGCTATGTAAATTGTAATGGAAGACACACCAAAAAGAAGTGAAATACTCCTTCTTCCTATCTCTATTTCTTATTTACATTTTACTAAGTCACTTTTATTTTATAATACGTTATCGGCACGAAACTGTAATTTTATTCGTAACTCCCGCTAAGTTGAGCTATATTTTATTAAGGTATGTATCATTATAATCATTTTATGTATGGCAGTACATATCATATGCTCACTGTTTGCAGATTACTTGTGTTTTTGTGCATCTTAAATAGTTTAAGCACATTGCTGTGATAAAATAACTATTTCTTTCAGTGCTCAACTATTTCCTTCAGTGCTCAACTCTTCTTTTGGCGATGACCCTTAGCGTGTTATTTCGAGCTTTCAAAATATTAATCCATCGCTGTTCGATCGAGGTCGAACTCTTCTTTATGATGAAGGCCTTTGGCCTTAAGGGTGTTATTTTGAACTTTCGTCAAAATATTAACCCGTCGTCAAGCCCAATTTTGCGAGAACCGGGGTACCATCTAGGGGAGCCCCAGTTCTGGTTGGCTTCTGCGTTTCTTGGGTGAGTCCCAGTTTACCTTATTTTGCTTGCATCGTAGAGGGTAATGTCTGAGGGTATGAAACATTGTTGTTTTTCTCGTGTTCGTTTTGTGCATATATTGGAGTTTCCTTGTCTAATCTTTTCGCTTTTCGGTCTGGAGATGTCATTGGTGGGCGGGACGATGAATTATACTTTGAACTTGGGGATGTCTTCTTTGTCATCTCAGTCCCTAATTTACCCGGGAAACCTTATTGGGGCAACCCCTTAGTGAGGGGGAGAGAGTGCGGCTTGAGGGTCATCATATTTAGAAGTTGGATTTCCAGGTGGGCGATATTTCGGTTGTTCTGTAGTTGTTTCCCATTCTCCGGTTGAGATTTTTCTTTGCTCGCTCGCTTGCGCTGCGCTTCTGTTCCTGCTTGAGCAAAGAGCAGGTGGTGAGCCAAGATAATATTTTCCTTACCCCCATCCGATGAGTTGTTGAATGAGGGTGGGTTTGTAATGTTGCTCATTTTTTGCCTGAAATTTCAACGGTTGATGGGGCGATGGTTTTTAGATCCGGTGACCGTATTCAGCTCTCCTTCCCTATCTATGTTATGTTTTTGCCCTGCATGGCTTGGGCTTTGCCTTAACTCTCTTTTTGGTGGGTAATCATATTTTTGGTTTTTGATTTGGAAAAGACTAGGAAATTTAACTAAGAAATTCCCACATATGACACTTTATTTGACCAAGAGTTATTGAGACCTTTTTGATTAAACCAATTATGAAATTGAAAGGGTAAATGTTAGTCAAATATAATAAATTCCAAAACTACAAACAAACCCAAAAAATATGTAAAATAAAGTAGAAGTGATAAATTATTTCTGCTTTCCCCAATCGGTGAAAAAATGGTTGTCGTACGATATTCAATGGAAGAGAAGAGATTGTTTTACTTTACGTTTACTAAGGAAATTACAGAGGAGAGAGAGTGCCCCTCTTCTACGAAGGTCTCATCCATATATATATATATATATATATATATATATATATATATATATATATATATAGTCATGGAGTCATTACCATGTAATTGGGCCATGGCCCTCCTCACTTTGCACTGCTTTCGTCGTCAGGTGAATATGTGATTTGGCGTAACTAGTGTCATCTTTTCTTATCTCATTGTTTGGACGTGATGGCAGATCTATATTTTAATTTTGGGTGCTCAAGTATCCATTAACTTTGACAAGATTTAATAAATTTGTATAAGTTAATATAAAAATATTTAGATAAATACTTAGTGAGCACACATAACTAAACTCTTATATCCTCTTTTTTTAGAATTTTTATCGGTAAGCACACATAACTTTAAAATTTTGAATCCGTCACTAAACGTGATCCTAATTAAATCGACCACTGCAGTCAGATTTTGCAAATACAATATTCTGTAGTGCTTTATACTTTTAGAAGGCCGAAATATATATAGAGCCGCTGCAGACGGAAGGGAGAGACTTGATGCGCTTATCACGCCTCAACCTCGACAATGTGCTCTTTAAAGGGATTGTCCACCTTCTTTTTGAATTGGAAATCATCCCAATGAAATTTTAAACATTATCTTCAGTCTTCACCGCTCAAGAAAAAAATAATGAATTCAGCGAAGGGGAATACTATGCCAAATTACACCAGATAGACGAAATGTGAGCTACAGGAAAAAAAGGAAAAAGATATCATTAAAAAATGTAAACCAAAACGTAGGTAATTTAATTGTCTAATTATTGCATCTAGTATGCATATAAAAAAGTTTAGGCTCTGGCCTTTTGTGCATGCATAAAGATTCTAATGGATACTACTGGAAATAGTGGACACAATTTAAACTAAATTGCCATCCTGAACATCATTTGTTCAGAGGTTGAGTCGCTTCTAGTGCCAGATGGAGCTGGTTACTGGTATAAGCTCCGCAATCCCTGATATTTTCCTTTTACGTACTTTTTAGGCTGTCAATTATATTCTGCAACATCGTAAATCACAAAAGTTTTGTGGACAAAGTTCAACCTACGTTTGGTAAAAAAACAATGTAGACCTTAATTTGAAGTTTGGAATTAAGCTGCACAAGTTTATTGTCATTATATGGCAAAACTTCCTCGGAACTCATAAGCACCCCGTGACCTATCTTTGACACTCGTGAGGACTCTCCAAAATTATTGTCCTTATTCTGTAGTCAGTATTAGTAGTTTTTTTTTAATTACCACTAAAGCGTTGTGGTAATTTGATTAGAAATCTCGAGTTCGAGCAGTCTTCTTTTGTAGAGTATGCCAAACCTTCATAACATATTTTTTATGGCGCAAGCCCGAATTAGTATGGCCAGTATTGCATGCGTTATTTATTTGTCCTGATTTTTTTATTATAATTGGTTTTCTTATCTCATGTGATTGGATAACATATATTACCATAGTTAGATTTTTCTTTTCTTAGAGAAAAATATAATCCTTTCATATTTGGTTAGTCCCTTTTCTTGTTAGGAAAAGATTTGGAGTTCTATAAATTGAAGATTCATCCTTCTCATTCACGAGCATCTATAATACAACCATATAGGACTTGGGAGTCGTGTTTAGAGGGAGAAGTTTACGGGACAAAAGTTAGTGTGTCACTTGTATTTGTCTCTCTTCGTGCAGCTGTTCTCTCGATATTTTGTACTCTCTTTATTATAGTTGATTGCTCATCTCCGCTATGAACGTATGTCAATTGCTCAAACCACGTTAAATGTTCGTGTCTCTTTTTAGTAAATTTTTCTTTGTTATCTGATTATCGTCGTTGAAGGTTTGTTTCACTAGTTTCCGCATGACACTTAATTATTTCGGTCCTAACAGAACGACTGTAGCAAAAGGGAAAAAATGTTGTTTAGCTAGCAACTCTGGTATAAAGAAGTACGAGAGCTCTGATTAAGAATAAAAGCGTACTTATCACTCGATCGCAACCCGTCGCTTGCTTTATGATTGCTTCTCACGGAGATTATCAAATTCTATTATGAAAAAAACAATGAGACAATGAAATAAAATATGATAATCATATAAGACACGCAAAAGATAACTTGTTCTTATAATCTTTCGTAGTTTATTTATTTCCACTTTCTCGATCTGGAAATTGAAAGCATGTATCGAGGATCTGGTTTTAATCCACTAAGATCCCAGTTTCCAAATTAAGCTAACAGGGAACAATATTACTATATAGTACCTTAATCAATATAATATAATAATGTCAAACAGTGAGATACAGTCAAAATAAAGTAGTGGTCAAAAGTTCACTTAAATTATACTCTACAACTGAAGAAATATATTTCAAACTTACAGCTTCTTCAGTTGTAGAATATAATTTAAGTGAACTTTTGACCACTACTTCATTTTGACTGTATCTCACAATATATATATATATATATATATATTTTGGAATAATATATGCCTTCAAATAACATTTATATTGATTGTTTTGAAAATCTACTGAAAAATTACGGTCTAAACTCACCGAAATAATAAATTTTACCCTTGTAATGCGAAATATTTTTTGTCTCAGTATTTGGTCAACTTTTCTGAAAACTTTACCTAAATAAATGGACATTAACTTAGTATATCCGTGATTTGTGTGATAATTTGTTTAGTTAAATTTTAGGGTTTTTTTTTATGCCGTGATTTTTGGCCAAAGCATTGGCGCATGGGATGATTAATTGTTAACCTACCCACTTTTCCATACTTTTCTAGTATCATGGTTGTGTTAGATTAACTTACCCCAAAACATTTTGATTATTTGGATAATAAATGAAAGAATCATGACTTCCTTTAATTCTTTTTTCACTACCAAACTTCTACCTAAATACAAAAACGCCTTTAGCAAGATAACAAAAAAGAACTCAACATTTTGATTCCAAAATTGAACCACAAGCCATGACTTTGTAGTCCAATGGATACAAATCCATTTATAAAAATCTTTCTATTTTTTTTCCGTTTCACTTACCCTCTATTTTGCCGGCTTACCCCAAATTAAACTAAGTTTAAAAGGAAGAAAAGAACAAGAAAAAATAAGAGAAAGATATTAATCTTGATCATCACGATATGGAATTGAGCCAATAACAAGAAGCATTATGAAATGGTACGTTATGCCTTCATTTCAATGAATACGATGAGACATTTTGAAAGCTATTATTATTATTATTATTATTATTATTATTATTATTATTATTATTAACAATAACAAGAAGCATTATGAAATGGTACGTTATGCCTTCATTTCAATGAATACGATGAGATATTTTGAAGCTATTATTAATAATAATAATAATAATGAGAACATGGCTCCTTCTTTAGGTTTTATAGTACGGTTTACCATTTTTGGTAATGTGAAAATCTATTTTACCATTTACAAGAAGAAACTATTTTGTAAAGAACACGGAAGAAAAAGGAAGTCATTTCGTTTTACCCAAAAAAGTGTTCAAAAATCAGTATTGTCCATAACATTTATGACTGTAACGTGCAAATAGAAGCCCTTCTTTAAAATTTTCCATGTCATTTTTTTCCTACTGTTATACCCATTACCCAATTCTATGGTTTTATTAAGATCCTCATAATTACTTTGTGAAACAAAATAAACTACAATTATAATATTTTAACTTTCATTAATGCTAAAGAAAAGAATATATATTAAAGATATTTTAGCGTAGAGTGAAAATTAATAAAATAAAAAATGAATAAAATAGTCAAAGAAATCGCATACGGTCAAATCTATCCATAACAGCCACGTTTATTATTGTAAAGTGTTAGAAGATATATATTATAACATAATATAAAAAATCGATTTTATAAAAAGCTTTTACTTTTATAACGAAATACTGTTATACAGGGCTGTTAGAAAGATCTGATTATATATACACAAGTATATGAACAGACCTTTTTTTTTTAGCCTGAAATTAACTTTTATGGACTTTCCCTTTTCTGTTTGAAACTGATCTATTTTAAGATCTTTCCTTGTGTCACTAGAGAGAGAGAAAAAGAGAGACATAACCTTAAATTTTATTACATTAATTTAGGAAGATGAAGCTATGGGTTTCTTTTTTCTTGTTCCTCTACTTGTTTTTACATGTGAGAGCAGCTGTGGTAAGGGATGGATTTATAACAACAAAAGATGTGCATTTCATGTTAAATGAGAGTCCATTTTATGCAAATGGATTCAATGCTTATTGGCTTATGTATATTGCTTCTGATTCATCGCAAAGAGACAAAGTTTCTTCTGCTCTTGAAGAAGCTGCAAACCATGGCCTTACTGTTGGAAGAACTTGGGCTTTTAGTGATGGTGGATATTCACCTCTTCAGTACTATCCTGGATCCTACAATGAAAAAATGTTTCAGGTATTTTTTTTCTTTTATGTTTCTAATATTTTTGTCTGATCAGTTTGCGAGAGTTTCTAGCAGAAACAACCTCTCTATTCCTCTAAGTTAGGATAAAGTCTAGGTACACACTAATTTACTGGATTATTGTTGTTGCTGTTGTTGTGGATTTAAATTTTGATGGTTTCAATTCTCAGTACGCAAATTTACATACTATTAAAATTATGAGTTCAGAATCTAATATTTATTGAAATTTCGTGATTTTTCACATAAATTTATGATCCAAATATTGAGTTCAGTTGAACCGATAAAAGCTCACTGGCTATAATTATGCGTTATTCTATGAGTTAATGAGGTCTGATATTTTTTTTAAAAAATCTTTGGAAGGGTTTGGATTTTGCGATATCTGAAGCTGGGAAAAATGGGATTAAGCTAATCTTGAGCTTGGTTAACAACTATAAGGATTTTGGAGGAAGGAAACAATATGTAGACTGGGCAAAAAGTAAGGGTGAATCTTTACAATCAGAGGATGATTTCTTTTCAAACAATGTTGTTAAGGGCTACTTCAGAAACCACATTAAGGTATAGTATGCAAATTTTACTGTGTTTTCCTTACCTTTCTAGCCTTTTTTATAGTTAAATTTAACGCATTCACTATGTAATTTTTTTTAATTAAGTATTAAAAAATATGGTTTTTTTTTCTATCAATAATATCTTTTTCCATTCAAAGTATCGAAACCAACCTCTCTGTCCTATCGGGTAGGGGTAAGGTCTGCTTACATATTATCCTTCCCAGACGCCACCTGGTGAGATTTTACTGGATAGTTGTTAATCTTTGTTGCTAAAATAGGCAGTATTAACAAGAAAAAACAGCATAACTGGAGTTGCATACAAAGATGATCCCACAATAATGGCTTGGGAGCTTATGAATGAGCCCAGATGTCCTTCTGATCCATCAGGAATTACTATCCAGGTAATAACATTTCTTTCTTCTTTTTTTTTGCCTTAGAAAATTAACATTGTTATCTCCCATGTTTCTTCATTTTACTTAAATATTTCACATAATTACCTGTGTTGGAGATAATTCACAGATAAGTCTTTTTATTATTAATAAGGTTAGAAATGGTTAATGCACTTAGTTTACTGAAAGATTCAAATTTTACTATGATTATGGGTGTGTTTGGTATGAAGGAAAATGTTTTCCATGGAAAATGTTTTCCTAGAAAATGTTTTCATGGAAAATGAGTAATTTTATCACTTATTTTCTCTTGTTTGGTTGGTAAGTGAAAAACATTTTCCAGAAAATATTTTCTATGTTTGGTTAGAGAGTAAAAAATAGCTTTTTTAGAATTTTTTTTTTTTGCAACTCCCCCACCCCTCCCCTTCCCGAACTCTCTAAAAATTGACACAATCGAAAGGAACTAATGTGATGCTTTGCTTTTTAACGCAAAAATCGTGTATTTCCGAATCGGTAAATTTATAATTTCTAAACCCGTAAACTTCCGAACTCATAATTTTGGAACTTGTAAAATATTGAGTCTTTAAATGATAAATAATAAAATTAAAAACTGAAAAATATATTTTAAAATTTTTTGGGGGGGGGGGGGGGGGGGGGGGGGGGGGGGGGTAGGGCTGGGGCGGGGGGGGGGTTGGCAGTAAATCGAAAAAATAAAAATTTAAATTACAAAAAAAAAAAGTAATTTTTTTTGTGGGGGGGTGTGGAGGGAGGGTGGGGGTGGGGGGAGGGGGGTAGGGAGTGGGGGTGGGTGGTGCAAAAAAATAAGAAAACAGAAATTTAAAATTATGGAAAAAAAATTAAGGTAAAAGAAATTTTTTTGCGGGGTGGGGTGGAGGGGTAGTAGGGTGGATGGTAACGGAAAAACTGAAATTTTTCTAAAAAAAAACTGTTTTTTGGAAGGGGGGTGGGGTGGGTTGGTGATGGTGAGAATGGTTGAGAAGGAGCTTTGAAAATGTTTTCCCTTCTTTTGATAAGGAAAACATTTTCCTCCAATTGGAGGAAAATGAATTGATAAGGAAAATGTTTTCCAAAACATTTAAGCCAACCAAACATGGGAAAATTGAAAAACATTTTCCACAAAATGTTTTCCTTCATACCAAACACACTCTATGTGTTTGTATTGTACTGTCCTGTCCATCCACATAACTTTCATTATGAAGATAACTTCATGCCAAAATTAAGTGTTATTTTCAGCCTCTCATTGTGGTAGTTAAAAGTTGGTAAACTTTAGTGGAAAGTCCTGTTTTTCTTGTGATAGCTTAGTAGGATTAGGCACTGAATTCTTACCTATTTGGCCCCCCTCTGAATTAGGTAGTGAATGAGTTTTCACCTATAATGGTAGTACCATCTTTAATTTTGTGTCAATGTGCTTGACTTGGGGTTAATTTTAAAAGACTTTTAACTCCATATATAGTTGAATTATTTAACATAAATAGCCTTCCAATCCAAAGGCGGAGCCAGGATTTTAAGTTAATGATTCGGAAAGTTACTGAATTCTAAATTAATCATTTATACATATTCAATGTATTTTATAAGACAAACATAGGGTTCGAATCAAAGTTACTTGGGTTCAGCCAAAACCGCTCCCAACACTCTACCTCCGCCACTGTTCCAACCAATTGCTTTAACTAAAATTAGTGTAATCTAATCCATGTATGTGTATAACTGCATATAATTAGTGTAATCTATAAATACCGACTAGAAAAGGTAAAATAATGAATCTAACCGGCTATTTACGTAAAGATCCCTAGTTCTGGGAATGGTCAGTGAATGCATCCCTACTATTGCATATTATGTGTGGATCTACATCTACCTCAGGGCGGATATTACAATTTAGTTGTGACTTTGTTAGATACGTAGGATGCAATATTTGGTACTAATTTCCATGATTAAGGCTGAAACTAAATTAATCAGTTGTATTTGTTTTACAGAGTTGGATTACAGAAATGGCTTCATATATTAAATCTATCGACAGTAATCACCTAGTAGAAGCTGGACTAGAAGGATTTTATGGACATTCAGATGCTCAGAAGCAGCAATATAATCCAAACTTTCTTGTTGGAACAGATTTCATTGCAAATAATCAAATTCCAGAAATTGATTTTGCCACTGTTCACTCATACCCTGATCAATGGTATTTATCCAAATAGCCTCTCTCTTAGCTTCCGTTTATTTAGCGACAAAAGTCATTTTTCATTAAAAAAAAAAATATTTTCCTGCAAAGATAATATTTTCTAGTATTTGGCTGGTTAGTGGAAAATAAAAGGCTGCCTAATGCACTAAGTTTCCGCTAGCTCTGGGTACGAAGAAAGGCGAGATCATAATGGTCTATTGTACGCAGCCTTACCCTGCATTTCGGCGAGAGGCTTGTTTTTACATCTCGAACCAAATACATGTGTCATGAAATTTTACAATTCACATGATATTTCATGTAGGTTAACTGGGCAAGATGATGAAGCCCAACTTAATTTCCTGAACGATTGGCTGAAAGTACATATTCAAGATGCTCAATCAATTCTCAAGAAACCTCTTATATTTGCTGAGTTTGGTAAAACATACAAAGGTGCTGGTTTTACTCCTGAACAAAGAGACATAGTCTTCAACACAGTTTATTCCAGTATATATTGGTCAGCTAAAGGTGGTGGCGCGGCGGCCGGCGGCTTATTCTGGCAACTATTATCTGAAGGAATGGATTCATATAGAGATGGATATGAGATTATTTTCAGTGAGAGTCGTTCTGTTTCTGAAATAATACTGCAGCAGTCCCAAAGACTTAACAAGATTAGGAAAATGTATGCAAGGTTAGTGAATGTAGACAAGTGGAAGAGGGCAAGGGACAATATTAATCATGGAAATTGAAGAGAGTAGATTTAATAATGTCAAAAGATTGGAGTGAATTATCTTAGACATGGTTTAACATCAGTCCAAGAACAAGATTTTAGCTTTAAGCTGTACGTGAAAAAGAAGGTTACATCATGTTTTTTAGGAACTTTGCTTAACATGTATTTATCAGAGACAGTATTCTAGTGCTTTGTTATGGCTTAAAATATATTGATAATTCTCGCCTTCAGTGTATAACAGGTTAAAATATATCGATAACATAAATTGTTTTAAGCAGCAACAACAGCAACAATTCACTCGAACTCACAACTAATTGATTGGAAGTGGGGTTACTTACCATCTATCAGAGCAATCCCTCTTGTCTATCTATTTTAAGCAATTAGCATAATTAACTTGAATCCTTATTATGCGGTAAGCAGAACACCTTAGTTTAAGTTCCTTTCTTGAAAATAAGCAATTAATTATGATATTGAGCCAAAATTAAATATTTTTTCCGGTCCAAAAAAAGTGATATTTTGGTTACTTTCACACATATTAAAAATATTTTTATTTTAATATTAATTAGCAATGAATTGACCATATTTACCTCTACTATCTCTTCGCATAAATATTCCTAACACATACTCCAACTGCAATGTAAGAAAAGATAATTATTATTCACTTTTGAAATCTGAAAAAACTACTTATTTTATACCACAAGAGAAAAACAGAAAAATCACTTATAAGGGAGTACACAACTAGTGAATTAAGTTTACATGTTTTTAGCAATAGATTAAGCGGGAAAATAATGTGTTGTCTCTCGCATGCTCCACAGGAGACGTTTTTAAATTTTGAAAAAGTTCTTGGGCAAGTGGGGGTCAAAAATTAAAGATTATCCAGAAGTGTTATATTTTTTCAATATTTTGCTCGCCAGTTTTTTGAGTGATCCAGTTTATAGAAAAGCGTGGACGAAAAAATAATACATATATAGCCGCTCTCAAAATAATAGTCGAAAAATATATTTTTTTGAATATACACACACATTTACATTCACATTATATATGTTATATACAAAAATTATTTAAATTTTAAATATTTTTTGGCTACCGGATATAAATAGTTGAAAAATTGACATCGTATAACAACTCATAATTGAAATTTGCAATTTTTTCGCCTTATATTAGATTTGGCAAAGATAGCCCCAAACAATTGGCATTATCCAAATCTTAAAAAAACAACTCTTCTTTATATTCTCTTCAAAAAAGAAAAAATTATACACTTATTTTGGCTTTCCCTTTCTCTCCTTGTATTTCTTCTTCTATCTCAAAGAGGAGGGGAGATACTTTATGATTTTTTTTAATTATTCCCTTTATCCATACCAATTGCATCGTCAAATCAGTATCCACAACCAACGATAATTTGCCGACGTCGTCCAGTTAATTTCCGCCGCAACCGAAGAAGAGCAACCTGCAAGATGAGAACGCCACGAGATTCTTAGGTTTTTGAGGAATTTTCGGATCCTTCTCAAACTTAGGAGAAATACATGAGGGCAATTAATCATGTTTGAATTGGACAGTGATTCACTCAGCATTGATGCGCAACTAAACGAGGCTATATATAAAATTTTAGTAAAATTAGCATAAACTAAGAGAGAAAAAATATATTTCAATTTTGCTTTTCTTCTCTCTTTTTTTTTAGGTTGGGTTGAACGAGCGGGTATGATTGAATTGGTTGAAAATACCTAAACTAGGCTTTATACAAAATTCGAGTAAGATTAGAAGTGATTTACATTCGTTTCAGGCAAAAAATCAGACCTAAAATTCAATTACATATCATGTACGTTAGTGTATATCACACGTAAGTTTTTAAGGACGTCTATCTATATTACTTTGTATATCGTATATATAACACAATATATTTATGAACGCCCGTGTATATCATATTGTATATCATATATATAACATTAATTTTTATGGATATACATAGATACATATAATATACTTGAGATATCACTGATGTACATAAAGATATACACGGGTTACAATAGGGGATACATATGCTTGAGTTTTCAATCTGAAATGTGTTATACAAAGAACGAAAATAAAATTTTAATAAACTCTTTTGATATACACATTATTATTATGTTATACACTGTGATATACAAAAAATATAATTATTAATTATTGATCAAAAATGAAAAATAATTTTATGATATAACGTGTTTAAGCAAGTTCTAAAATATAAAAATAATAAATATAATTATGGGAGTAAATAAGTATTTTGGTATACAAAAATAATTAATTTTTGATATACACAAAGAAGAAAAATAAATTTATGATATCTATTTTGGTATACACGTCAGATGTGCTATACAAATAATATTTTTATTGTGATATACATACATACATATATATATATATTGATATTGATATAAAGGCAACACTAACTATATATATATATATAATTTTATATTATTGATATGCAAAGAATAATTTTATTTATATACAAAATGAAAATAAAATTTTAATATACATATTAATATAGACAAAGAAAATAAAAGAAGTTGTGATATTCATATTATTGTGATATATATTTATTGACTATTTTATGTCAATATCTATAAGTAGCTATTTTCTATCAATTAATATTATATTGGTATGTTGTTACATGCCAAAACGTTAAATAGTTTGTGGAACGGTCGAAAAGTTAAAAAAGCCGAAGTGAATCCATAAATGGCCCAAATAAGTAAATATGTGGCCCATTACATTAGCCAGCCCAGTAATCTCAGATAAGCATTCTAATCCGTTGCTCCTTTCTCCATCTCTTATTCATTTTTTCTGGAATACCCAACAATGGCGCTCACTCTCTCCAATACTTTCCTCCAAAAAAATGCCTCTCCTCCTCCGCTCTCCCTCAAAAAGGTACTCTCCTATCAAAATTTTATATTAGAAACTAATAATCAAATTAAACTAGTTTATAATTGAGATTACGATATTTGAAAATTTGAATTTTGCAGGTGGGAATAGGGAGCAATCAGATGAGGTTGAGCTGCAGGAAGAAGGACATACACCCGCAATTCTACGACAATGCTAAGGTTTATTGTAACGGAGAGCAGGTGATGACAACAGGTGGGACTAAGAATGAGTACACAGTTGATGTTTGGTCAGGTAATCATCCTTTTTACTTAGGTAGTCGTTCGGCGCTACTTGTGGATGCTGACCAGGTTGAAAAGTTCAGGAAGAAGTTTAGTGGGTTATCAGAGATTATGCAAATTCCTACCCTCAAAGGAGAGATTATTCTTCCTCCTAAGAAGAAGAAAGCTACCAAGAAGAAGTAGACTATTTGGCTTGTATAATTTTCCCTCAGTTTGTATGAAATTGTTGAAAGAAGTAGATGGTTTTCTGTGTATTTGTTTGTATTTTGATGGTTTAACGTCTGAACTCAATCTATGATTTGACAAGTATAAAAATTGAGTCTTTGTTCTTCTTGTTATTGTTGGGTTTTGGTAGTAATTGCTGTAGTTATATAAAGGTGCACTAAGCTCCTGCGATGCACAGGATCGGGTGAAGGGCCGGACCACACGGGTCTATTGTACGTAACCTTACAATGTAGTTTTGCAAGAGTCTGTTTTCACAGCTCGAACTCGTGGCCTCCTGGTCACACGACAACAACTTTATGAGTTACGCGCTCTCCTTCAAATTGTTGTAGTTGTATGATTGATCAAATTGTTAGGTTCGTTACAGCATTTTATTTGAATGCAAAGTGTAACCTGTTGGTTGGCAGCATTGTTTCAATTATTGGAATGAAATGTGCCTAAATAGAGCAGAATGAACACACAAAAATTAATTTGTATTTTGATGATTGGAAAAGAAAGTATAAAGATTGAATCTTTGTTCTTCATATTGTTATTGTTGTGTTTTGATTGTAACTGCCGAATTGCTGTTACTATATGATTCAAGTTGATAGAGTATTTCATTTAAATGCAAAGAACATCTGTATTTTTAAATTGGCATCATTGCTTCCAACTATTGGAATGGAATGAGCATAAATAGAACAGAATGAACACCGATAATTTATGTGGCTTGTCAGTTTGGATTTACGCGTAGTTCATTGATCCTACTTCACTGACAATTTTATCAAATGAGCTGCCTTCTACGGTTTAATTTTCCTTCTTCTCCTCTCCTCCTGCCTGATAAACTTGAACAAAACTTGTTGGTTTAGCTAATCTTGCTGTAATATCATTTCTCTGAATTGAAAGGCTAATCCTTTCAACCGTCATTTGATAAAGTAAGGATGAAACTAAGGTTGTTATAGGTGCCGAAAGCTGTTGGCCTATGTTCTTCTGTTTGGTTGGATTAGCCAATTGCTCTAAATTCTAATTTATCATGCTGGTGCACTTCTGTTCTAGCAGTTTACTGCTGAAAATGCTTTTTGGAGGATTGCATTTCTAATTATGCTTTCAACTTATAAGTTTATGTCTTTGTTTATTTCCCCTGCTATAGCCCTTTCGAGGATTGCTTATCAAACTCTGGTTTCCTGCTTGTCTACTCTAGAAGACAATATGAAATAAGAATCTCATTGGTTCATGTCTTTGTTCCTTTCCCCTGCTATAGATTATCAGTTGCATTTACTTTTCCATTTGCATCTACGTAGAACATTATAGGAAGCTCTCATATCTTTTTGACTCCTCCAGTGCTACCACTATCAACAAAGGGGAGCCTTGGAGCAATGGTTTGTCTCTGTGTGGCATGGTCACGGGTTCAAGCCATACAATCAATCAGCCAGTAATGCAAGAATAGGCTGCCTATATTAATACTCCTTTAGGTTTGGCCCTTCCCGGTATACTGTATGAACGCGAGATGCTTTGTGCACCGGGCTGCCCCTTTTTTTTTAGTACTACCACTATCAGTATGTGTTTGTGAATAATCTTTGAAGGGGTTTGGACTGATTATGGTGTAGAAGTAGGATTTTGGCTGATTAGGAGATGTTTGTGCTAGTTTCTACTTCATACTTAAGGTAGAATATCCTGGAATACTCGTATCCTATTTGCTAGAGTCCTAATTTCCACTAACAACTCATTAGATACATATATTATCATGGTAATAGTATAAAACTATTTATACTACACTGATTTATTGGTTTCTTGAAGACATTTCGAAGACTCACAAATCCAGTTCGAAAGGGATAAATATTTGGTTAATAAGAATCCATAGCAATATCTTGATTCAACATTAGGGCCAGTTACTGAACTGGGAATGCTAAGCCTCAAATTAGCATTTCCTTATTCCTATTCCAATGACCAAAGGTCATAGCTTCCACATGAATCTTTGGCATGCCTCTTTTCTTTTCACTATTCTAGCTTCTCTCTCGGTACCTTTTGATTCAACAGCATCTATAGTTGTTTTCTAGTTCTGGTTTTCGTTTATTTCCTTTATTGTAGTTCTTCTTCTCACTTGCCAATAACTGATTTAGACATGGAAACCTGGATATAGTTTCTACTTGATAATAAGACATTAATACCCAAACCACCTATACCTTTGATTCTTTTTCTTTTTTATATGCTTAAAACCACTTGATTATGAGTAAAAACAATCTCATTGATGCATTTTGATTTGATTTCTTCCCTATGATCAGAATTTTTCTCATGGCACAATGTGAACTATATTCCTTACTTTCTGAATTCACATATGATGTTTTTCACTGGAATATTAATCAAACAGAAATTTTAGCATTTGCTAACGTAGCTTCCACATCATCGTCTGTTTTGTGCTTCTGGAGTTACCAAAAGGCAGATAATTATAGTTGCTACCTTTCGTTTGCCCTGAAACTAATGCAATATGTTTAACGGTATAATCCTTTTGGTAGGAACATTCTACGTTGCACTATGAATGTGTAGAAATATGTGTAGCATTCCAGAAATGAATGCAAAACACAGTATTGGTTTCTTCCATATTGTGTTACACGCTGGTTGGTCTGGGGATAGAATGTGGAAATTTTTTAACATTGTGTTGGTTGGTTCTGGTTTAAGTAATCCCGGGTTTAGTTAAACCATATGCAATTGTGCTATTTTAATACCACATGCAATGCAGGATAACAATCCTGGAATAAAACAGCTAAATGACATACCTCCCAATGTCTTTTTAAGAAAGCCAAGGTCAACATTGAAAGTAAAAGTTTATCCAAGTTTATCTAGTATAAAACCAGACACATTCTTTTGCTATTCCCCGCAAATTTTGTTTTTGGTTTAATGAATCGAACATCTACTGTTAAGTATATCTACAAAATAATTTCATCATTATTTAATTCTTGTATTATGATTCTCATATTATCATTGTAGAAGAATTAAACAGTACATTGGGTTTTATGATGCTTGTGAAGTCTGATGTGTCTACTTTGCTTAAATATTTTATAGCCATGATTTTAAATCAATTTAAAAAGAAAATCAAGGCATTTAGGTCTAACAATGGGTTAGAGTTTTTTTTTAAATAATATCTGTGGTGAGTTTTTCAAATTTTATGGGATAGTTCATCAGAGTTCTTGTCCTTATTCACCTCAACAGAATGAGGTTGTTGAGAGGAGACATAGGCATATCCTTGAGACAATAGAGCTATCAAATTTCACTGTCATTTGCCATCCAAGTTCTGGGGATGTTGTATAGAAGTTGTTGTATATATCATTAATATGGTACCTGTCACTGTTTTGGGGAACAAGTCTCCATTTGAGGTGTTATATAACAGATGTCCTTCGTTCTCTCACTTGTGAGTAATAGGGTGTATTTGTTATGCAACAACATTACCTAAACATGATAAATTCAGTCCTAGAGCTACACCTTCTGTGCTACTTGGCTATGGAACTTTTCAGAAAGGTTATAAGTTATATAACATTGAGCACATGATAATTTTTATTAGCAGAGATGTTCTGTTTCATGAGAACATCTTTCCTTTCTATTCTTATACCACAGACCATGATATCTCCTTTTCAGTTATATCAATCCCTCTGCTCTACCAGAAGATTCTGTTCCCATTCCATCAAACCAGCCACAAGCTATAACTTGATTCGAAATAGCAGTCCTTGATAATACAGAATCTGCTTCCCTTATTGCAGATTCCTCTTCTTCTACTCCTATATCTCTTCCTGATTCGGGACCATTACCAGTTTCTAATCTAGAACTACCACACAAGAAATCTGGAAGGGTGTCTAAGCCAACTATTTGGTTGAAGGACTTTGTTGTTCCTAGTAAGACTGCTGCTTGTCTCTACGCACTGTCTAATGTTATTAACTATGATACTCTAACACCAAAGTATCAAAGTTTTCTCATCAAGTTTTCTGCTGATATTGAGCCCCATACCAATGCACAAACTGCTAAGGATCCCAGATGGATTGAAGCTATGCAAGCTGAACTACAAGATTTGGAAGCTAACAATACCTGGGACGTAGTGCCTTTGCCTACTGATAAGAAGGCTATTGGCTGTAGGTGGGTGTATAAAATTAAGTATAAAGATACAGATGAGGTAGAAAGGTCTAAGGCACGATTGGTAGCAAAGGGTTATAGTCAGCAAGAGGGGTTAGACTGCCAAGAAACATTTTCACCCGTAATTAAAATGGTAATTGTTAGATGTGTTCTAGCTATTGCTGCAACCAAGCATTGGTCATATCATAAAATGGATGTCTATAATGTTTTGAAGTATATATGAGTTTACCCAAGGGTTTTAATAGTTCTAAGGGCTCTCTGCATGTTTGTAGGTTGTTTAAGTCTTCGTATGGCCTTAAACAAGCTTCTCGGCAGTGGAATCTAAATTTAACTTCTGCTTTACTGTCCTATGGATTTATCCAAAGCCATTTGGATTATTCTCTGTTCACAAAACAGTCTCGGGGAGTTATAGTATTGGTTTATGTCGATGATCTTTTGATCACAGTGATGACTCCACCATGTTTAGAAACTAAGGCATGTTTGCAGTCTAGTTTCAAGATTAAAGACCTTGGTGAGCTAAGGTATTTCCTTGGGATTGAATTTGCTATAAGCGAGGATGGTATTTTTATGCATCAACGAAAGTATGCCCTTGAACTGATATTAGATATAGGCTTAGCTAGAGCTAAGTTAGTCGGTGCTCCTTTGGAGTTTAATTTGAAGCTGACATCCTTAGAGTTTGATGCACATATTGGGGTGACTAATGATGTTCTTCTTGATGATCCTAGTATATATCAGAGACTTTTAGGCAGGTTGTTATATTTGACTAATATACATCTAGACATTAGCTTTGCAGTTCAGTGCTTAAGCCAATTCATGCACTCACCTAAGGTCTCTCATATGGAAGCTGATGTACGATTGGTTCGTTTTATCAAACAATCTCGTGGAGCTGGGATCCTCCTATCTTCTGCTTCTTCTTCTTGTTTAGTTGCTTATTGTGATGCTGATTGGGCTTCATGTTCAAATACTCGTAGGTCTGTTACATGCTACTTTGTTAAATTTGGTGATTCCCTTGTTTCTTGAAAATCCAAGAAACAAACAACTATCTCTAAAAGTTCTGTCGAGTCAGAGTATAGAAGTATTGCCTCGACTGTTGCTGAGCTTGTGTGGTTGCTTGGATTTTTTAAGGAATTGAATATGGGTATTCGGTTGCCTATCTCTCTATATTGTGCCAGTATCAGCCATTCAGATTGCTGCTAATTCAGTTTTCATGAACGCACCAAGCATATCGACATCGATTGTCATTTCATACGCGAGAAAGTTCAGCAATGGTTGGTCTGTCTTCATCATTTGAGTTCCTTTGAGCAACAAGTCTGACGTTCTTACCAAAGGACTCACTCAACTTCAGCATCATTATCTCTTATCCAAACTAGGCATGAAGATCCACTTCATATCGCCAAGCTTGGTGGTGGTGGGGGAAGGGGGGAGGGATTGTAGAAGAATTAAACAGTACAACTCTTACGTGACTCTAGTTAGTTGATTATCGTTAATTAGTTAGTTGTTTGCTTAACAGTGTTACCTAACTTATGCGTTAGTGGGATGTATTAGTTAGTTGGTTTTACTGCTGTCACTAATTAGGATTACATATGTATATATGTGACTCTTGCAAGTATAGCATATGAATAAGGAACTAAAAAAATTTCTCTCCTCTGTTTTTGATTCTTCTTAATCTCTTCATCCTTGCATTTACAGGCATCTCAATTCACCAATTCATGGAGATTTAACAATCATTCAGGTAAAACTTATTTGCGAACCAAATTTTATGAAAGTTAAGGCTCCCCCTTTTGGGGGGTGGGAGGTGGGGTTCACATTATAATTTATGTCTTATACTATATGTGGAAATTAATAAACAATTAGGGCCGACATTGGTTTTACCCAATTTTTTTGAAGGATATATCAAGCTCTTGGTATGAAAGAATCTACCCACTTTCTTGACGTGAATTGGCAAATTCCATACATATTCCGTACGTGAATTAGCAAAAAAGCATTTTGTTTTTTTTAAGCTATAGTCTTTTTTCTTATTCTTTTTCTTCAACTGGAACTTTAAGGAAGTGAAATACAAGTTTCCAAGTACTATACAAAGGTCAAAACTTATTCACAAAGTATATTTCTTCCACTTTGATGAATAACGTTCAGGCATCCAGCTGAAATTCGTTATTGTATTCCTAGAAAATATCCAAATCTTAGTCTTATAATAAAGTCATATTCAAACTTTACGTTCGGACTTTAAGTATCACAGGCAATGCACTTTATACAGATTAATTTATTGAGAACCTCACTGCATAGCCGCTATTAAAATATTAGTTGAATATATAAACATATATAATATATAATTTTTTAAATATTTTTATGTCTACGAATATAAACAGTTTCAGCCGCGAATTAAAGTGATCTTTGCCTAATTCATTTCATGTTTTCTTTCAAAACTTATTTTATCTGTAGCCATGATTATGATGAAACTATATTAATCAAATGACTATTAAGTTGTAGAAATAGGATATATTTCAACGCATATCTTTAATGTTATGAGACCATTTTCATTACCGAATACTTGATAGGGACGCCAATTCTACTTTTATCATGTCCCGATTCCTTTTCTTGATTTTCTGAACGGTTCACATATAACTTTTTAGTTTTTCCATTTTTTTTCTTACAACAAAATATACTAGTAGAGTATTAATTAGGGGTATTATTACTTTTAGCCCGCGCCAGAAATTATTACATTTGCTAACCGAAATATATATAATCATATTTCCTAATTACTTATCTGTAATGTTTAATTATACTTTCAATGAGATATCCATCTGAAATATATTGTACTGAAGAAGTCTCACTAACATGAGAATTATCTGATCTATAACAGACAGCTCTAATACTCTGTGCAAATATAAGTGTTTCATAGTACCTTTTTGGTCTAATACTTTGGCAAAAGTAAGTGTTGCACAGAACCTTGTATCAAGTTAACATTGTTAGTAATTGCAAAGATAGGGAATTGTTTTCTTAAAAACCTGATTCTATTACATGAGAGGAGAATAAGAAAAAGGGAAGTGTTTGGCAAATTCAGTCACCAAATATTCTTAACATAACCTGATATTATCCGCTTTAATATAATCAAGATTCATGTGTTGTTCTTCTCTAAAAAGATTTTATACCATTAAGGGTATCCTATACCTTATATGTATTTCCCGCTCTTTAAACTACTAATGTAGGACTTTATTAGACGTAACAAAATACAACAAAAACCAAACTCACACCTACTTCGTAGAAAACTTCTACAATTATTACTAAACTATAAGGGGCCATTTGGTAGGATGTATTCGGAAAATAAATCTATATTAGCTTTGATATTATTAATTCTTATTTGATAATTGTATTTTTTAACCTATGTATAGCTAATACTTATGTTATAGATACACTTTATTATATTCAGTATTTTCTTATTTAAAGCAGACCATGTATTAGCAATACCTTTAATACAGGAGGTAAAAAGATAGAACTTTCATTTACAATCTTTTCCAACAATACCATGGGGTGTGTTGTTGTTAACAAATAATTTTTAAACAAGTATTACAATACATATTATTTTTAATATACCAAAAAAATAGTCAACAAAAAATAATTTCAGCATTATTAATACACTTTCCTCAGTACTATTCGTGTACACCCTACTAAACTAACCCTAAGTCTTTCATTTATCATATTCAATTGGTTACTTTTTTAACGTTTTAGGTATTTCCAATTTATATTTTGGTTGGAATTATTATTAGAGTCGGCGAGGTATAGGGGTCCTCTTTGGACTTTCATCATCCATTGCTTCAAAATTTTGTTTTGCAACTGCTCTTTTGACAAGTCTCACCTCAATTAGTCACTGAAAACTGAAAATTAAGCTATAGATGTCAAATAGGATGGGACTACTAGTAAACTTTGGGGAAATCAATAATATCAAATCAGTGAACAAAACGTATTGTCAGAGAAGTCCAATGATTAATAACGTGGCACTTGCTCAAAATATCTTTACCTGCATTATTCGTTTGGAATATCAACTAAGTCTTTTCACCATCATTTATCAAGAACCTAAGCACACGCCGAATATTGGAATAACTTTTTCTCAAACTAGAAAAAGCTAAGAAAAAAACGCAAGGAAAATTTTCAACATATTACTGTTCCTTAGCCTGCAAGAATTCAGGACAATACATATACATAAAAAATAAAAATAAAAAGTCGCTTAGTATACAGAAACATCTTTGTATTCATGCAGGAATTGAAAAAGGGTTGCACCGTACCTTAGTAGTTACGTGATATATACAGTTTAACCTAATACAATTGCAGTAATTGTTTTCACGGTTCGAACCCGTAATCTATATATAGATTACACGAAGACAACTTTACCGTTGCTCCAAAAACATAACTGTTGATTAGTTGACAGACTAAATTGAAATAATTCTTGGTTACTGGTTGAGATGAATATTTCTTCTCCTAATTAAACGGATGATTATTAACAGACTAATTAATTTAATTGAAATAATTGTTGGTCACTGGTTCAGATGAATATTTCTTCTTCAAAAATTTGTTGAAGAGTTATTGATGATATTTTTCTTCTTCTCCGTAGTGTAAATTGCCAACTTCCTGCTATTTGTTAAGTATGTAAATAAACAACGGTTTATGTAGATGATATTTTTACAAAAACTTACATCAGATTCGTGTCAGGTAGTTTCAATGAGTCAAGTAGATCCACTACGATTTTTTATTTTTGAAGTTTGAATTCGAAACCTTTAATTACGGGTTAAAAAATTTAACTATTCTATCACATATGACATATCTAGATGTTCTAGAATATTGTGGGAGGATAAGGTTATATATAGAGATATCTAGATATTCTAGAGTATTATGAAAAGATAAGGTTCACTAGATTTTTCTTGTACATGTTCTAAAATATTATCTAGAACCATCCTTAGAGAAGTATAAATAGGGGTAGTCTTAGGCATTTGTAAGAAGCTAAAAATCAAGAAAACCTTCTTTCCTAAACAAAGTTCTCCTCTTCAAAACTTTTCTTCTTTTTTGAAAACTTCCTCTTCCTTAGTTGAATCCTCCAATCTTAGTTAACGATCTTGGGCTAGCAGAAGGTCTCCGAATAATACTTTTCTTCTGCTATTCATTACATAGTATCAGAGCCTTAAACCGAGTTCTGGATTTCAAGGTCGGGTTAGTGGTTGATTTAACTGGTTTCTCTAAATGGATTTGGGTGGTCATGCTAATGGACTGGGGATGAAGTTATTGAATCACTCTAACTACAAGGTATGGAAGACTTGTATAGAGTCATACCTTGTTGGTGAGGATTTGTGGAAAGTTGTCAATGAGAGAAACACAAGTCCTCCTACTGACGCACCGAAAAATAATAATGTGCATAAGAAGTGGAAGCAGATTAATGCTAAGGCAAAATTTATCCTGAAGAGGTCTATCTCTTCTAATTTATTTGATCATATTATAAGGTGTAAATC
>JASVEL010012319.1:0-94296 GCA_032618575.1 Nicotiana noctiflora
TTCCATTTGTTGTGAAATATCCAGAAAAAAATAAGGAAAACAAAACATCATTTGTCAATCAATCAGTTAATTAATTAAGTCTTGATTCTACGTAGTTTAGAACACATTTGAGATTTGGATATTTTTTTGGGCGAATCGGCAAACTAATAAATCTCACATATAGAAGTTTAAAACTAGATTTTGCAAGTATCTTTTAGAAGAGTGGTGTGTATATTAATTTGTATGCACTTTGACTATTTCACTTCATAAATAAAAGTTTAAAACCAGATTTTTATAAGTATTTTTTAGAAGAACGGTGTGCATATCAATTTGTATGCGCTTTAACTATTTCACTACATATTTGCCATATCACTTATAATCTTTTGTCCGTAGTGATCATAGTCTGTTTAGCCAAACTTATAAAATTAGCTTATTTTGAAAAGTATAAAAATACTTTTTAAAAATGTATTTTTGGTGAGAAGCAGTTTGTGTTTGATAAATTAATTTGAAAAAGATAAGGGATCTTTACTCAAATACTCAACTAGATTCACTATTTAGAGGGTGTTTGGCTAAGCTTATAAGCTGGTCAAATTGGCTTATAAATAATTTTTGACTTATCTACGCGTTTGGTAAAATTAAAAATGCTTATAAGTTAGCTTATAAGCCAAAAATATCAAATTTCAGCTTATAAACACTTTAGGTTTGACCAAAATATTTACTATTTTATCCCTAAAATACTTCTTTTTAAACAAAACTGTTGGTATATCAAAATTTTTAGCTGCTTATTATTAATATCGGCACTTTTATCCAAATACGTAACTGCTTATTTTTTAAATCAACTTCAATAGTTAAAATTTCAACACTACGCTTATCAGTCACTCTAAATCAACTAATTTTTACCTTCAAAAATTATTTCTGCTTATCATACTTTTATTATTAAATTTGGCTGAATACCTTAATTTTTTGGCCCAAAAAAATTTGAATAAACAAGCTATGAATCTTTGAAGTTAACTGGTTATTCTTTACAATCTAATTGTTGTAATTCGTATCACATAACTTTCAGGTGTAGGATTACGATCATCTTAACGTGGAGTACAACTTCATAAGAAAAAAAGAAAAAATGATTCTAATTTCTTCAGTTAAATAAATGGAAACAAATAAAGCTGACAGATGTAGGCGAAAACTATGCTTGAGTAGGGTTTATAAATCTTAAAAAGGATAACTTTCCCCATACTAAAACAAATCCACCTGAGCTTTACTATCACAACCCCTTTTAACGTAGCGAAATGCGATACTTGGTGTGAATTGCAGAATCCCGTGAACCATCTAGTCTTTCCCCATACTAAAACAAATCCACCTGAGCTTTACTATCACAACCCCTTTTAACAATGGCCGCCATTTTCTCTCACTTACCCTCCCTCCGATCATCCGACGCGCCGTCATTCTCTTCCCTCTCTCACTACGGCATTCAATCATCGCGCCCTTCCGGCTCATTCGTTCCTTCTCCGGTCACATTTCCGGCCATTCGTCGACGCATCTCATGCCAGACCAGCTCTCCGTCATCCTCTCCTTCGTCGTCCGTCAATGGAAATGGTTCGCTTATTTTTTCTCTGAGATTCCTTTTCTATGCATCTAATTTTGATATGGCATTTTAAATAGTATGTAATGTAATACTAGTAAAACCTAGAAATTTTGTTAAGTTCTGCTGCATTTTACTACCTAATCTTGTTCTACGTTTCTGATTACTCTAAAAATGTTTTTTTTCAATCTTATCCCTGCTTTTTTGGTCTGCCATGTCTGCATTTGCTGTTTAAGGTCTAAAAAACTCTTTTATTGTGTAAGTTGTAAAGACATTGTTTATAGATAGTTGAGAAGACCTGATAAGTGATTGTTGCTGAAATAATAATCCTTAGTGTGTATTTTTTCACATCTTTTTGGTGTAATATTAATGAGGTATTCCTGATTTACCAAAAACAAGCTGGAGAAGAAAAATACTCTGGCCTATAGGTTTTCAAAACCTGAAACTTGATGTACTTTGTCATAGAGTTTCTCGTAATTAAGCTCAAGAGAACGTTAGATATAGAATGATTGGTAATGGATCAAAACCATATTTTATTCAAAAGATGGGTAGAGAAGTGAGAATATATCCTGTCTGTCATGTCTAAGTTACAACCTTTTGTGAAACATGGATTGGTATTTAAGAAGATTTTTTCTGATGTCTGTTTAAATTGTCTATTCCAGCAAATGCCAATCACAAGGACTTTTTACACATTAGCGATTTCGACAAGTCAACTATTTTGAACATCTTGGATCGAGCCAAAGAGGTCAAAGCACTGATAAAATCAGGAGAGAGGACATATCTCCCATTTCAAGGTAAAACAATGGCAATGATATTTGCTAAGCCATCCATGAGGACACGTGTTTCCTTCGAGACAGGGTTTTACTTGCTTGGGGGCCACGCTATATACTTGGGACCAAATGACATACAGATGGGTAAGCGGGAAGAAACTCGTGATATTGCTCGTGTTCTGTCTCGCTACAATGATATCATTATGGCTCGAGTTTTTGCCCATCAGGTATGCTGGTGAGTTTTCTGTTTTGACTTCTTCCTGGTGCATGGTGAGTTTTCTGTTTTGACTTCTTCCTGGTGGATGGTGAGTTTCCTGTTTTGACTTCTTGCTGGTGCACTTCAATACGCTATCATGACTCAGATGAAACACCACTAAGACTCTTATTTGTTTAAGTATCCTCTGTGATGCCTCTCTTAGCAGCATTGTTCCATTTTATTAAATATTTGTTTGCCCCTTTCTAAATATTAGTTGAATGAAAAGTTTCTTGATCTTTTCCGTTGGAGCTGAATTCTGGTCCATCTTGTACTTAATATCTTACAGACGAATAACAGTTTAATGATGTTGCCTTCCCTCCAGGTTAATTGAGCATATGATCATTCAGGCCTAAATGTTCTTCAGGGTTTGTACATGTTGAGATGTTGAATTGAGTAATTGAGATGCCAGGGTTGGACATTTCTTAGTCTGTTGCTTTCACACCAACTGTAAATAAAAGTTTTATCTATTTGTTTTTTGCTACTGGTGCAGGACATTCTAGGTCTTGCTAAATATGCAACTGTACCAGTGATTAATGGCCTGACAGACTACAACCATCCTTGCCAAATTATGGCCGATGCCCTTACAATAATTGAACATGTTGGTCAGCTGGAAGGAACGAAGGTTTAGCTCTTTCGGGCGAAATTTTTTATCATCTCCCAGTTTCTGTTTCTGGCGATATGTTTTTTTATAATTTAATGTTGGCTGCCAATTCCAGGTTGTCTACATTGGAGATGGAAATAACATAGTGCATTCTTGGTTGCTGCTGGCTTCAGTAATTCCTTTCCACTTTGTTTGTGCCTGTCCAAAAGGTTTTGAACCTGATGAGGAAACAGTTAAGAAAGCACAACAGGCTGGAATAAGCAAAATTGAGATAACTAATGATCCAAAGGACGCTGTTAGAGGAGCTGATGTCGTGTACTCAGATGTCTGGGCTAGCATGGGACAAAAGGAAGAAGCTGCACAGCGCCGCCAGGTGTTTCATGGATTCCAGGTAGGAGTGATAAATTGCTATAGTATGTTCAACTTGTGCATATAGAGCAAGAAACCTCTTCGATTTTGCGTAAAATTGCTTGCCAAAAATGACAACAAAACCAGTAGTATAGGAGGCTTAGCACAGAAATGTCCCTTGATGTGGAACCAAGTTATTGTGGCTGGTTGGCTCCTATTTTACATATCATTTCCAGAATAACTTTTAATTTTCTAGATAATGGGACCTAGGTGTAAGAAACACAACTTACGATCTTAAACAGGAAAGGATGGAAGTTAAATGGATAAGACATCTAGAGATTTTTAACTAAGAAAAAGAGCAGTATGCTAGTGACTATCTAAATCTTTGTGAACTGGAACAGTAATGAGTGAAAATACTTACTTCTTGGATACTTCTTACACGTCAACCTGTGTTTACAATCTTTTGTGCTAGGCTATTAGTGGATGGAATCATGGAACAGACCTGAATCTTAACTATAGTGGTATCCTAAACCAAGGTTGCAACAAAGTCTTGTGAACTAACTTGGGGTTTACTAGTGACTGATAACTATGTAGTAAGTAGATAAATCTGAAAAGCATCACATTGTGATACTTGAGTTGAATGTATGTAACCTACCTTATACGTCTCATTCTCAACAAAAAACAATGTATGTAACCTACTTTACAAGTTGTTCTGCAGTTTTACCCAGTTTCTGAAGCATGCTATTAATGTTTGTGGAGCGATTAAGAGTAATATCGATGGACAAGTTGGGAGATTCGATAGCAAATGATAAAATCAGTTCATAGTTTTATATTCTGTCAATTGAACTCCTTGCATTTACACACAGAAGCATGTTTGCATGTCTTTCTCTGACGTCTTATTTTTTGTTGATAGGTGAACGAAGAAATCATGAAATTAGCTGGACATAAGGCTTATTTCATGCACTGTTTGCCTGCAGAAAGGGAAGTGGAAGTCACTGATGGAGTAATTGAAGCGCCAAACTCAATCGTATTTCCCCAAGCAGAAAACCGCATGCATGCACAAAATGCCATTATGCTTCATGTAATGGGCTTGTAATTGTTTAACCTTATAGTGAAACTCGTTTTCTTCCTAAACTCTATTTGCTTGGAGCATTAAAAGAGCGTAGTGGCCACGTCTGTTCATATAACTCAAGGTCCTAACTTCTCGAGTCAAGTTAATTACAATCGCCACTAGTTGATCACATCTCAATAAGATCTGTCAAGGGATATCCCATACAACCTTTTGTGGCATCTTGCAGTAAAAAATACTATTTCAGCTGAACCCTTAGTACCCGAGCTTAGGACAATCACCTCTTCACACCTAATTTACCTTGCATTTTGCACATTGTATAAAATAATCATTTCAGCCTGAATTTCCAAATTGAGGAGCAATTGTTCAACTCTGTCTTTTAATTAGATTGCCGATAATTCAATGTATATACAAGACAAAATTAAGGCACCCTTAATTCATTCCTCATCTTCCATCTTGAAAAGTTGATTGTCCATATTAGGACAGCACGGAGCACCTGCTCATACCACAGAATATTTATTGACACTGTTCACCTCTCTTCTGAGTTGAACCTGTTCCATGCCGCCTTTGGTTCACAAAAAGGAAAATAATGAGATTCAAGTCCATAAAATAGAAAAAGAAAAAAAGAGACTGATTCATGCATTGCGTCAAGTCATAAGTATGTGACAGCGCAATCAAACAGACACGTGCAGCTAAAGAAACTTATTAGGAGTAGTTACCTTGAGAAGATCAAAAACCTTTTCACAGATATATTTTTGCTGAATGCTCGCTCCTCTTTGCTGCAACTTATCAGGGTGAACATAAAGAGTTGCTTTCCTGTAAGCCTTCTTTACCGCAGCAGTTGTAATAATTTCAGTCAGTGAGATGGGTTGCCAACCACTATCGGATCCAAGGATCTGCATTTGCAAAAACAATGAGGCATCTAGTGACAATTTTAAGTATATTTTGAACTGGACAAAAATTAAATCAAGATCAGTGCAATGAACTTCAAAAACAAAACGTCTTGGAAGGGACACATTCACATTTTCTAAAATCTGGTCACTGCAATTGCCCATGTGATTTAAAAAATCACCCAATTTTTAGTTTCTACCACATTAAGTAAAAAACATAATCTGATGAGACAGGTAGTATCTTAAGATATTCCCCTCTCTAGCCTTGCAACTTCCTTTTCTACCCAATGTTCATACAGCGGGAAGGAAAAGAAAATACTTGAGCAAGTCGGATACATACATATTGCAGAGTAGAAAGCAGCGCACGTAGGTTCCCTTCCTTCCCGCTGGCCCATCTTTTAATATCATTGTCAAGAGCTTCAGCTAATCTCTGAAATTAAAATATACATATAAGCAAGCATAACATGTGCGCATCCTGAACTCCATAAGCACACAATTCATATCAAGAAAATTTACATTTCTCTCAGTTTGCTCTTTCTGAGCCAGAAGATCACGCTTATTCTTCTCCGCAAGGGCTTTTGCCTGAAAAGACCAGTAGAAACATAAAAGTTAATATGCTTGGACAAAGTCCAGGAGCCAGTGTCTAAATAATAGAGTTAAGATACACATACTGCTCTTTCCATTATCCTCTGGTGCCTCTCCAACCTTGCTTTGCGTCTTTGAGCTGATTCACTATTACTTCCATCAAATTTGTCCAAATCCTGCATTGATTCAGTAGGTCATCCTTCTGTATGCCACAAAGTATACACTAGAGAGTAGAGAAAGACAAAAAAAATTAAGAATGATACTCACAGAAGAGGAAAGGCTATGCTTCAATCCGTTCTCACGGGCCGCACTAGCAAATCCTTCATCACCGTGTCTATCTGCTTGAGACCTTAATTCAGCTGTTGTGCCCTTTTGTGATAAAGCTTTTTCCAAAGCACGTTCACGGGCTTCTGCAGTTGCTCTCTCCACAGCAGCTCGCTCTGCTTTAAGCTTGGCTTCAATGGAAGCTTTGTCTGTTGATACCTTGCTACTTGCAGAAGCCTTCTCACGCTTATCTCGTGCCTCAGCCATTACCCTTTGTCGAACTTCAGCAGTTGCTCTCTCCACAGCAGCTCGTTCAGCCCTTTCTCGGGCTTCAGCAAATGCCCTCTCACGAGCCTCACGAATTGCTCTTTCCACAGCTATTCTGTCTTTTTCCCTTTCTTTTTGTCTCTCGTCTACCTGGATTCTTTTACTATTATTTTTATCCTCCACTTCTTTTTGCAAAGACTTTTTGGTCTCCTCTTCTACAACAGTTTTTTGATTGCTCTCTTCCTCGTGCATTTCGGCTTTTATCTTTTCATCAGTGTCCAGTGGTTCATTGTCTTTGCAGTCACCAGCTGAGGAAGAGCATTCTAGTTCTTCTGAGTTCTCAACAGACTTTTGTTCTTCCTGAGCTGCTTTAATATCTTTGTTTTTCTCGACCTGGTCTGCAGCAATACCACCCCCCTTGATCGTTTCCTCATTTCCTACATGTCCAGGGACACACAAGTCATCCCCCTCATCTAGATTTGAGTATAATTCTGGGTCCCTACCTGTTTCATCCATGCATTTTTGCTCAAGGTTTATGTCAGTAAAAGTGGTACTTTCTGATTCTTCAGAGGCGTGGACGCCAGATACAAAATGTGATTCAGTATCACTGACATTCTCCTGAATCCCATTGCGAAAGCTCTCTGTCTCAAAAATAACTCGTTCACTGGGAAGATTGTCCGTGCCGTTCATGCAAGTGGAACCACAATTCACTTCCTTGACATCCTCAGATGAGGCTGCACAAGTGTCTTGCACTAAGCCCTCAGAGGTATCCTCTTCACTAGAATTTTGGAGATCACTAGCAGTTTCCAATATCTCCTTTTCCCAAGAATTGGAGGACTCTTCAGTCACTCCATCCTTCTCACACTCGCGTTCATAGATGGCTTCAGAAATTCCTTGTACCGCTTCAAAATTAACTGCCTGCTGACTTATTTCAACATCATTATTCTCTAGTTGATCTTCACAAGCTTCTTGTATCTCACTTGAACAAGGACTGCCATTGAGATCAGGCTCATTAACAGCATTTTTTGAATTTTGTTTATCAGCAACACCTGGAGCCACACTTCTCTCCTGATCATCCTCACTCTTATCGGATGCTCCCAGCCTACTATCAGCTTCTTCAGCCTCCTGACTCGCTTCAGTCTTTTTACTCTCTGTGAATTTATCTGCTTGGTTCTCTATCTCTTCAGTTGCTTCATACTGACAAGGCTCTACAGATATCTCCTGAAGTCCTTCCATCTCAGATCCTTCTCGTTTTCTCTCACTTTCATCCCCTTCACGACAGCAAGGGTTTTTCTTTTCACTCGGCTCAAGCTCATGAACCCCATATGACCACTTCTCAGCGTGTTGGCCACGTTGGAAATCTTCCTGTCTACTCTCAGTGCCTACTCTCCCGCAGTCATGATGGGGCTTCTCATCACTTTCCACCCATAGGAAGGCTTCCTTATGCATAATCTCAGTTTCTTCTTCATAGGAGCTCCTCCTCAATCTGCTTTTGTTTTCTTCCACCTCATTAACATTTTCTAACTTATTTGGCACTATTCTGCATTCCAAGTCTTCATGCTTCACTGTCTCGTCTTCTGGAGGTTTCTCTCTGTTGTTATGTAGATTATCATTCTCAGTTTCTTGGAACCCAACTTTTTCCTCAGTAAGTGTCCCCTGAGAGTTCTGCAAGTTCTTGAAACTCCACATCTTATGAAATATTGACTCTAGATTGTTCTTCATGTATTCAGACTTCTTCAACTCAGCAGAACAATTTCCGTTCCCTTTAGAAAAGCCATACTCATTGATGACTTCCGAATTTACATATTCTTCAGAATCATGCATCAAAGCTGAATTAGAAGTATCCTTGAATTGCTCTGGAGCTTCTGCCTTCCCAAGAAGGTTTAGTGTTGGCATTTCCCCCATTGGTTTGACGTAATCAGGTTCTTCACCAAGCTCAATGCTTATGTTACTTGTACTCATCTCCTTAAGCTTGTATACATGTCTATTATTCTCCACAGATGGTTGAGAGTGATTGTTGCTCTCAACTTGCTGAGATACCATGGTTTCTGTATTCTCTTTTCTACTGCTTACCACTTCCGGAAACCAAGTTCCCGCTACATCTCCTTGAGATGCTTCAGCATTTTCAGTCTGGGTATTCTGCTTAACCATTCCAGCAACCCATTGCTGTTCTTTAAGATTGATGAATGAAGCAAAATCACCATTACTTGATGGGATTCCCCTGCACACCTCAGCGAATGGTGGCAATCCAATACCTATTTCTCTATGCAATTCCATAGCATTTTCCCTGTTACTTTTTGTGTTGTAGTCAACCCTATTGTCCTTAGATTTTAAGCTACCTTGAGACCTTCGTTTCAGAGAAGCTGGAACACCTTCTTTTTTTCTCTCCATTAGCTCTTTTGCTAGTCTAATACTTTCTTGAGCCTTCACTATGGCTTTTTTCAATGTGGCAGCAGAAACAGCAGCTGCTGAATTTGCATCAAGTTCCTCATCAGAAGAAGTAGGTGAACTATTAGTGGGACGAATACCGCTTCCAGATGCTCCATATTTGGGATCAGGACCTGATATTTTTGATTGATTAGACTGGCCCTTGATGTCATTAGCCATGGGGCTTGAAGTTGATGCCCCTTCAGTGGAACTTGATCTCCTCTCAAATTCATCATGTCCATTAAAATGGAACACATCACAGCTAGATCCACTTGTAACCTTCACTACGCCATCTGAACTTTGTTTCTTGGGGATATGCAAATTCTCCTTTCTATCGCGCCCACTAAATAATTCCCCGCTAAAGCTCCTGTCATGATGTGCTTCAACTGAACTTTGTTTCTTGGGGACATGCAAGTCCCCATTCTTATCATGACCTTCTTTAAATATTTCCCCACTTAAGCGCCTGTTGCGATGTATATCTGAACTTTGTTTCTTGGGGACATGCAAATCCCCAGTCCTAGCATGCCCTTCTTTACCTGTTTCCTCACTAAAGCTCCTATTGCGACGTACTTCATCTGAACTTTGTGCCTTTGGGACATGCAAATCTCCCATCCTATCACGCCCTTCTTTAAATATTTCCCCACTAAAACTCCTGTTCCGATGTATTTCATCTGAACGTTGTATCTTTGGGACATGCAACTCCCCCACCTTATCACGCCTTTCTTTAAATATTTCCCCACTAAAACTCTTGTTGCGCTGTACATCACTTTTTACAAAGGGTGCTCGCTGAAAGGCTTCAGTCTTTGGTAAATGAGAACTTTCATCTATAAAATACGTAAAGCCAGGGACAGCATGCAGTTGAGCTATCTGCGTCATTCCATTTGAACCATCTCTGCTTCTTTGGCCGGTCTTATGATAAGATAGGTTGAAGTGCTTTGGCCCATCAATAGATTGATTAGTCGCTTCACATGAGGACTCTTTATGCATTCCACTTGGACTAAATTGATCTGATCCTTCGGAAGCAGTCCTACATGCAACAAATACAGGAAATTAAGGTAAGTATCATAACTCGTCTTGTACCAAAAGCAACCAATACACATGTGGTCTTTTAAAGAAACTGTGAGAAAAATTGGGAAATGCTACACAAAATGTAAGCAATCACGGAATTGCTAGTTAGATGAAAGACTTATCTTTCTCACTCGTGGAAAACACCAAGTAATGGCATAGCACATAGTAAATGCACATAACTTCAGAGCACATAGCATCAAAAAGTGTGTATACTTAGAAAGGCTATAAACAAGTAGATAAATATCAAATCAGGATGAATTTGGTCTAAAACCTTCCTCTAAGAAGACGAGTGAGCATGGCTAACATTCTGTAAAACATGTAACTCAACCAATTAAAATAACAAAAGGACATCAGCTATCTTGCTACAAAATAACCTACAGACAGGCACATTTCAGAATAAGCAACAAATGAGAATTGTGTATATTCTTCTTTTTTTTGTTAAATTTTTTATTAAAGAATAGCCCGCAGAAAGATCAACGAAAAAGTGGTACAAACCCAACAAAATGCATCTTAGCAAACTAGCTACATGAGAACTAGAGAAATTTTCCATCCTATCTACTTCTTGTACATTTTCAATTTTGCACCAAAAGGCTAAGAGAGCTACATCTATGTTTTAAGGTACAAATATTTTCCTTTTTGCCTTCAAAGTATCTTTTATTTCTATCCTTCCACACAGTCCACTATATAGCTGCTCAACTTTGTGTCGCCTTTTTGTAGTCCTCTTCTACTCCAGCGAAGTACTAGGTCTTCAGGAGAATCTGGCATGCACCATTCAAATTCAAGCAAATTCAAGAATGTATCCCAAATCTGTTTTGTGTTTCTGAAGTGGATGAATAAGTGCTCCGCATCTTCATAATCTTCTTCATACCTTACACATCTGTTGATAGTCATGCATCTTCTTTGTATAAAGATGCTTCCTTTCTCCATATCAGTTTCAATGGCCATTCTTGTTCGTGCTGTCTACTTTGAGACAACAAGTTATATGCAGACTTTACTGAAAAAAGGCCATCCTTACATTCTTTTCATATGGTGGTACTAACTGTAGATTCTATTTTCACTAAAAAGGTTTGCTTATGAATATTTCGTACCAAAAATATATGAACGCTTCAGTGGATATCTGTTCTTATCAAGAAGACTCATTTTCCAGCTAACAAACATCATATATTTATCACTTAAAGTTACATTGACAGTAGCAAAAACTATATACCCAATAAACCAAATAGAAAAACAGAAAAAGGACTCTTGTTAAGCATATTAAAAATATTCAAACTGAAGCAAAAAGACAGAAATTAGGAACAGAGATGAACAGCAGCATATAATATGTTATCATTGTGCCTTTGCTTTTTCTTTTTCATATTTTTTTTCTATTATTTTCTTTTCCGCATTTCAACCAAAAACATGAGTAGCATTCACAAAATTAACTGTAGACCTCGACAAGTCAAACTCGCCTCCAATACTAAGAAAAATTGTCTTCATTCTTAAAAAAGACAAAGTAAAAAAGTAAAAAGAAATGGAGATGAACTCACCGAGTTTTACCAGAAGAACGTTTACCACGTTTAGCACCAGAAAACAACTCATCATAAGGTACAGCAATATCTTCTTCACAAAAACCACCAAAAATGTTGGAATAATCAAGTTTAGAGGAGGAGCTTCGAGAATCATCGGAAACCTTAGCATCACCTAAAACAGAAAGATCAAGTACCGGAATCGACGAACCACGAGAACCTCCAAAAATCTCAGAGTAATCCGGAGCTCCGGAAGAAAAAACCGGAGCTCCGAACTTTTTCTGTGCAAAAACGTCGTCGTACGGATGTTGTTTAGCTGAAAATGAAAAGCCATTAGCACTCGAAAGCTTTCTTCTGTGTAAAGGCCGGGAAAGTGACTCCATTGAAGTAGAAATGGAAGGAGAATGAACTAGGGTTGCTATTTTCAGGAGGAATATTTTTTTTGTAATTTTTTGGGGTTTTTTTTATTGGGATGTTATTCGGTGACGTTTGTCTGCAGAATCAGAAAGACAAAGAGAAGAAGAGAAAAATGGAAGAAAATGTTTTTGTGTGACAGAATAATTACAAATTGTGTTTTCTGAAGGGGTTGATTTGTAATTTTGGGTGCTGTACGGTATTCTTATTTCCAGTTCTCCAACTTGGATTGATCAACTCGTTCGGCGATTATATTATGTATATTTTGTTTTTTACATATTTTATTTATAAGTTTTCTTTTATGTTTTTAAATAGTTGCATCCTTCAAATGGCCAGCTTTGTTTTTCTATTTTTCAAGAAAGCCAGCTTTCAAATTCATAACTGCGAGACCAAAAAACACATAACGACGTACATCTTTTAAAGTTGGTTTACTGTAGAAATTATTTTATTATACTTTAGAGAATAGTATCACTTTTATGGAATTCTGCTAGAAAGCAAAAAAAAATATTTTGTCCATGAATTGTGACGACGTCGTCACATGATTTATAGCTCCTTTTTCTCATTTTCTACTTACTTATGTTTCATTGTAAGAGTGAGGGGTGAATGAGTCGAATTGGACTGGTTTGGAAGGAAATGAGACACTTAGTCTCTTTAAGTAAGGTTTGATTTTGAAAAGTCAACCGGATGTTGACTTATGAGTTAGTGAACTCGGATGTGATTCCCGATGATTCGGTTAGCTTCGGGGATTTATGACTCATGAGCATGATCGGAATTGGTTTTGGAGGTCCGGTGTAGAATTAGGCTTGAATTGGCGAAGTTAGTATTTTGGCGAATTTCGATTGATAGGTGAGATTATGATCCGAGGGTCAGAATGGGATTCCCATAGTTGTTGTAGCTTCGTTAGGTGTTGGGACGTGTGTGCAAAATTTCAGGTCATTCAGAGGTGTTTTGGTCGGGTTTTTGAACAAATGTGTATTTAGGAAGCTTTTGAAGAACTTAAGCTTGAATCTGATGTAATTTGATGGTTTTGATGTTGTTTGTGGTATTTTGATGATTGTAGCAAGTTTGAATGATGTTTTAGGATGGGTTGACACTTTTGATTGAGGTCCGGGGGGCCTCGGGTGATTTCGGATAGATGAATATTGAACTTGTTGCATTTCTGAAGTTTATGGTTTCTGGTATTTCCGCATCTACGGAAAAAGGACCGCAGATGCGAAAAGGTGGTCGTATGTGTGGTTATGGGTTAGGAAGAATGAGTCCGCATATGCGGAAGGGGAGTCGCATCTGCTATACCGCAAATGCGATAGAGGAGTCGCAGAAGCGAAGGATATTGGCCATGGGACTTTTCGCAGAAGCGGACAAGGTTCCGCATAAGCGATGTCCGCATATGCGGATACTGATCGCAGAAGCGGTCCTGGCAAATATTCGAAGATCCATAGAAACGGTAATTGTAGGTGCGATTCATTGATCGCATATGCGAAAATGTTTGGAGAGAAAGGGTTTTAAAGGGTTCATTTTGTTCTGCGAGCTAAGGTATATTTCCACTACTTTTTAGCAAACTTAAGAGCTTTTGGACGAAAATTGAAGGTGATTTCGACTGGGTGTGATTAGAGGTGAATTTTATGACCTAAATAATGATTTAATGGTAAAATTAACCTAGAAATTTATGAAAATTTATCAAGAATCGGGAAAAGTTAGGGCTTGGAATTTGATATTTCAAAGTAGGATTTGATGGGTCATTTGGGCTCGAATTTGCGAGTTTTTGGTTTATATAGACTCGTGGCGAGATAAGGAATCCGATGATGTTAAATTTTTTAATTTTTGAGAAGCGGGCCCGGGGCTCGAGTTTTGCAAATTTCATGAATTTTGATATTTTTCGAGTCTTTTCGGTTGGGTTATGTTCCCTTAGCCTATTGTAACGTATTCGTTGTGGTTTTGATCACATACGACGCATGAGGAGGTCGATTTACGAGACAAGTGCATAGCGAGCTAGGATTTTGGTCGGCTTGAGGTGAGTAATGATAGTAAACGATATCTTGAGGGTTTGAAACCCCGAATTTGCACAATGTAGTGCTATGTTGAGGTGAAACACGCGCCTTATGACGAGCGCAGGGTTATTTACTACTCGGGATTGTGACTTGGTCCATCCTGTTTGATATTTACCGTGTATTTAACTGAGATATGTTTGTTATCAACATGATTTGGGCTTCTTGCCATATTTCGGGCTTCATGCCGACTACTTGATTCCTTCATGGATTTTTATCACTCTTTCCTCACTATTTGATATATTACTTGACCTCGGCCCTATTGATTATACTTTTTTACAAACTCAGTCGCTTTAATTAAATTTTTGAGACTTAACTGATATTTTCACTGCTTTTTGGACTGAGCACTACTATTATATTGATGCCCGAGGGGCTTATGATGTTTTTTGGACTGAGTGAGGCCGAGGGCCTGAGATACATTTATATGCCACATGGTGGCTGGAGTGACTTAAGGAGGCTTTCAGGCCTTGTGAGTGATGTAAGGAGGCTTTCAGGTCTCGTGAGTGATGTGAAAAGGCTTTCAGGCCTTGAGTGTGATGTGATGAGGCTTTCAGGCCTCGAGTGTGATGTGAGAAACCTTTCACGCCTTATGTTGATATAGCGCTTGGGCCGTAAACCCCTCCCCCCCTCCTTCCCCGGAGCCTGCACTCACTATCGCGGGTATCCATGTGATATGATACTGAGCCCGAGGGGCTGATATTATGCTGAGTGAGTGATACTGAGCCTGAGGGGCTGATATTATACTAAGTGACGGATATTGAGCCCGAGGGGTTGATACTGTTCTGAGCGATTGATACTGGGCCCGAGGGACAAATTTTTACTCACTATTTACTTGTTGTTTTACCTGGTTTTAAAAGGAGATTTCATTTGATTATTTACTGTTCTACTGGTTTACTATTTTTACCGCCCGATATAGAATTACTTTGTGCAGTTATGTGTTTTCATGCCTTCGGTTATTATTTATTATTATTACTCACTAGGTCGAAGTACTCACATTACTCCATGCACCATGTGTGCAGACACAGACATAAAGGAGTCTGCACCTAAGCGTCGATTCTTCCTAGATCAGGTAGCGAGTTGGAGTGACGAGGTAGCTGTTGACGTCCGCAACCCCTTGTCTTCCCTATTTTATATCCTATGAGTTCCTTCAGACTATTGTATCTGATATTTTATTTCGTAGACTCATTACAAACTCTGTAGTAGCTCATGACCTGTGACACTCTGATTTGGACTGTGTCGGGATGGTTTTTCGCGTTATTATCGTTATCTCCGCATTATTTGCTATGTTAAGCATGTATTAGAATTGTTAATGTTAATTAATTGCTTTAAAAAAGGTATTGGCGTTTTTTTTCTGGTTGTCATTATCTTCACGAAAGGCGCCATCAGAACTGGATTTGGAGAATTGGGTCGTAGCATGAAAACAACACAATCTCTTATTCATGCATCAATAAGATAAAAGAGTTACAAGTTCATGTATGATTATATTTCATATTTTATTTTACAATAACAACTTAACATGTCACGAAACCACGTGTGAAATTTTTATTTGGAAAACTACGAACAACAAAAAAAGGATGTAGAAGCTAAAGTTTTTTCCATTCCCATATTAAAAAATTAATTCAATAAATTATTAGTCAATAATGTTTTTGTACTATTCAAAAACTAAAAATGACCAACAATTTGAAACAAGAATAATATCTCAACTACGGAATACTTGCCAAATATTAGTGATTGATTTACTTGGAATTTACTTTCTTTTTTTAATATTTTTACAGAATAAATTATTCCAGTGAAGCTAACTGCTAACATAGCAAAAGCAAGCCTAATCATGTCTATGTTTTTCTTTTGCTGAATTTTCATATAAACTTTCAAATTTACGTTTGGCATTACTGTAAAATTTGACTTGTGCTGTTTTTATTTCTAAGTTGACCATACGGATATGAATTTATTAGTTTCTCAGATTGGTAGAAGTTAAAAGGGGTCCTCTCTTTTCCCATTATGGAAAAATGATTAATTATAGCACGTGTACGCGTAAACCCAGAGAGAGTATCGAAATTTAATTTTAGAATAAAATTTATTTTACTCCCTTAGTTTTTAGTGGTTGGAAAATGTTACCCTTCAACTTTTGAATGAGAAAGAGAACTTCTTCATGCAGTAGCTTTCTGGCGAAATTTCTTTTCTTGTAATCACGTTGGGGTTCGATTAATTCCGAATTCGTATCGCAAAATCTCATATTAAAGCGCTTTCTATCAAAAATGACTCACACTTTAGCCTTCTTCCTACGTAGTTTAAATATAATGTAATGTAAAAACTTCCCCATAACGAATATTTAAATATGACCTTGTCAACTATAATTTATGTTCAACAAAAATAATTTCAATAATTATTTAGTATAATGATTTTAATATGCAAAGAAAATATATAAATAAATTAATACTCATAGCAACAATTCTTTCATCTAATATATATGTCAGAGAAATTCATTATATTTTTTTTTTCTTTTAATTGAAATGCTAAAGCATCTATGGTGGATGTGCGTTCAGCATATTTCTTGAATTTTGTATACAGATTTTTTTTATTAAAAATTTTAACAATGATCTCAGTAAACTTAATATAATAGAAGAATATCTTAACTTTTTCAAGCAAGAAAGATGAAACTCAAGTATTAGTTTGGATAAAAAATATTAGATCGATTTTCAAGCTCAAATTATTTTAGTATGAATCTATTGATAGTAGTAATATATCGTCTCTTGTTGTTGTCTTAAGCTGAGGGTCTCCTGGAAATAATCAGGGTAGGGATAAGATTTGCGTACATATTATCCTCCCTAGGTCCACTTATAAAATTATACTGGATTATTGTTGTTATTGTTGTTGATTTCAAACTCAAATACAACTTACAAGATACAACCATATTTTTATTTTTATTTTTAACTTCAAGATGTTGGAAATTACATTAATTAATAGTAAGTTGTTGGAAATTACAATAATTAGTAATAAAAAATCAATGAAAGGAAAAGGCATAGGCGTTTCCTCATGACAATTATTCCTATATTCAAACAGTTAATAATCATGTATACAAAGTATGGCCCCTCAACTCACATGGTATTATGAATTTGAGGACGCCATATATGGAAGAAGCTGCCATTATGGAGACACTAATTTGGAGCACCGAACTGGGAAAAGTCATATTTACCCTAATTATTAACTTTCATTTCATTTATGATCAAACCACTATGTTTGTTACGTCCGACGGTGAGATTAGAACGTAAAATTTCTGGCTGCTCTAATATTATACTATTAAAGTTCTACAATTGTAAGAAACACGATATCTCTAGTTATATTATCACATAAGTCATTTCTATAGAGATGATGATGTTTATCCATGAATTTCCATCTCTCTTTTTTTTCCCCGCTTTTTGTGTTATATTGAAGCGTATGAAGCAATGAGTTCGAGCCATTTCTGTGATTATAAATCAGTAGTCTGATGAATAAACCTTAAAATATGCTCGTTCATTTCATGGTCGAAATCCTTGAAGGCACTGCATTGGTGGATAGAGGCAGATCTAGCTTTCTGACATTGGAAGTTCATTGTTTCTGACTATCTACTTCACCTTAATTGATATTTAAACATACAAGTAAAAGTATTATCTTGATCCGAGTAGAGATAGCATTTCTCTTCTATGGACATTTTCTCTCTCGAATAAACCATACAACCAAGAGATATCATGAACCAGAATAAACAAGCTTGCCCCATCCATGAATATATATTTTATAGTAGCCTAAATAGACCGTACATCTTTATTGATATATCGAGATAATATGTAAAGATATAAATTAAAATATTTTGAGTTTAACTAAACTCGTAAATTTCGACACACCAATATATATATTTGAAAATTCATAAAATTGCAAAAGAATAATAGATATCAACCCGATCAGTCTTTATTGGTGGGGTCTGATTCATAAGATATTCACTAATCACATGATTAAGAACATATTTTGCTTTATCGTTATGAACTTATGATTATAGACTATAGTTCTTCTCACTTTGAACAATAAGGACCCACATATACCTTTCTTTTAAAAATATATATATACGTTTGTTGCATTGGTGATCGTACTCTTTTTCAAAGTTTTAATTTAAATTTAAACTTTTAATAAATGCTACATTTCAGTATTCAGACTGTTTTTTATTTTTTAAATGTCCCGCATAAAGAAGTGGCCACTGGTCACCAAAGGTTCAATGCCTGTAGCTTAAAACACAACAGTGCTGTCTTTTCCTATGGCATTATTGGGATATTAATACATCAAAAGGAGAAATCCCCTTGGATCATGTCGCTCACCCTGTTATCATTGCATTTAATATACATCCAAATTAACTTTACTGGTCACTATAATTTTTTTTTTTTCACTTTTTCCTTTTCTTCTGTTTTCACATATTTGTTCAATATGAATATTCTCCTGCCTTTCTTTCTATTTCATCCGCATATACCCATCTCTACAAAACAAGAGATATATATCTCATTTTATGGATTCTATACTTGATATTTTCTAATATTCATGTTGTTGTTGTTGTAATTCATATAAGCTTGTATGAACTATTGAGGCAAAGACATATAGTATGTAGTTATTGATTTTATGTAAACTATGTTGAGGTTTTTAAGCTAAAATATGATTAAAAGAGGGTGAATGGGAAATTGAGGAAAAATAACATAATTTAAGTTTCTCTCATTGACAATGGGATATTGACCTATATTGGAAGAGGAAAAGATTTTTTATGGGTATATATACAATTGCTCTTCTTGTAGCTCTGAAAGAGTTAAGAAGAAGGTTAGTCTCATGTCATTATCGTCGTCGCTCGGCTCGACTTTGGCTCATTTGGTCAAATGATCGATTGATTGATTAATTTTTTGGATCAAATTTATTTGTTAATAGTAAATATTAACGTAATATTATCCGTGTATTTTAATTTGCATAAATTGCTCTCTCAGATTTTCCATACGAATTTATGAGTTTTCCTCCTTTCTTCTGCATTAGTTTAACTACTAAGAAAGCGGCAGTAAGTGTGATTTGCTATAGATCTTTATGGTCGCTGAAACACAAGGGTTTGAAGTACCGGTACACCAGTGTATAATTCGTTCTATCCTATGAGGAAATAATACATAACCTTGGGTACTAGGAGGGAATTAAATTCCTTAAGGAAATACTATGAATTTAGTGGACTCGGATTAAATTTTATTTCTATTTTTTATTTTTATTTATACGTTATTTTATATACTCTAGAACTATTTTACAAATATAAAATAATAAAACGTGTATGTTAATCATATGTTAGATCCGCCTCAGTCCATATGTTAAGGGGAATAGTACAATTTTCTTTACCTTTAGTAGTTTCCTGTACTAAGTTAAATTACCATTAAGGGACCCAGACCACGCAAAATTTTATTTTGTGTCTCATATAATTTATACTAGTTGTATGAGATAACTTTTTATCTTATAATTTTATGGAATTAAAAGTGTAATTTTGTAAAATCAAAAGTGTAAGATTAGAATTCACAATATTATAAAATAAAAAAAAGACTCATACAATTACTATTAATTATATATAAGATACAAAATAAAACTTCTTTGGAACGAGAGAGAGCGGGGTCTAGTTAACTTTAATTACTCGCATTAATTATTTCTTTTTGAAGATTCGTTTGTATGAAAATGATTAAAGTGTTAATTGGCTTATGAAGAGAATCTTTATGAAAAGGTGAAGCAATTATGATATAAAAGAATGAAGAAGATCTAAAGGAAAAAGTAGATCCTCATCACAACCTACTTTTACTTTCACTTCTCTTTTTCTTTCTTTATTAGTAGAAGTTGTTACTCCCTAGGTGATTAATTTTTGTTTTGGGCATATTTATTAAGAAATATTAAATTTTAAAAGAAAATAGTTAGTATGACTAAATCATTCTTAATTAAATATTGTATCATAGTTATAGTACTCTCTCATTTCCAAAATAAGTAATTATTTTGGCTGTTTTTACAGATTAAGAAATTCACCTTTTAATATTAATTAGTAGTAGGTTACTCATTACTCCCTCTGGTCCACAATAAGTGATCAATTTACTTTAGGTACACCCATTTAGGAAATACTGAATTCTAGACGAAAATAGTTAGTGTGACTAAACTACCCTTCATTAAATGTTGTTCCATAGTTATAGTAGCACTTATTTCTCTTCTCAAATGTGAGGAGTAAATGACTTTTTAGGGATATGTATATAATGGTAATTTGGAAAAACAAGTTGAAATTTTTCTTGATTATATAAATAAATATTTATTTAGATCAAAATAAAAAAATAAATCGATCAGGTATTGTGAATCAGAGGGATCAGAGTTCTTTAATTTTAACAAGACCAAGAATATGCACATGCTATTCTACAGCAAATGTTGTCTTCCATTTTCGGCTTTTATCAGTCGATCGCACACATCGCACTTTCTAACCATATGTATTCTTTTAACCCTCTTTTATTTTTGAGTACGAAACTTTTTTGATGTTTTTTTGGGACAAAAAGTATATTTTAATGCTAAAAAAATTGCATAAATAGGTATTTCGCAGTATAATACTATGAATTACTTTAATGGAAATTTAACCGTTAAAGTAATTCACAGTATAATATTATAAATTAAAATATTTTTTTTATAATTTGCAGTACCTTTATTAATTTGGCCCCGCCAATTAACTGACATAACAATAATTCAAACTCATAAAACGTAGTACTATATTGTGAATTAATTATTAAATTTTTCTACAAGAAAGCAACTTTTTCATATGAATTTTATCTTTTTTCACAATTAACTAATATTGGTGCCGAGTGAAAATATGTTATGCATTTTTCTTGTCTTGTTCACCGTTTCGCGTTTAGGTATTTCTTGTTTTTTCTTCTTCTTTTTCCTTGTATTGACCGGCCCCGGCTAGGTGTAAGCGGGGATGGCCCGCAATTAACTTTGTAGATAAATAAAATCTCCTTTCTGTTATTTGCCTTGTACTTATTTTGTACTTCCCTTTTTTCCTTGGATTTTTCTTTGCATGCGTTCGAGGGGGTTATTTGCCTTTGAGTTTGGCTTTGGTGGGCATGTTAGTTTTTTTGTTGATGCCTTTTATTCTTCGACTCGGAACGAGTCGGGACCGTCGTTTGGCGATAGCGGCGCTTAGCCTTAGTCCCAGTTCGGGCATGGTCGAACTATTGGCCGTGATGATAAAAAAATGCGACTTTGTGGTTCGACCGGGGCCGAACTTTTCGTGCCTCTAATCTTAGTTCGAGTTGGGCATACTTACTTGAAAGGCGATAGTGCCTAACCCGCGCCTTGATTCGTTGACGGTTGGGTTTTGCTCGGTTCAATAGTGAAGGAGCTTGGTCTGAGTCCCGGTTCAATTGTGGTTGAACTTGTTAGATTTGAGGACGAGGGCGTCTAGTCTTATGGTTCGGGCGAGGTCGAACTCGTAGGATTTGATGACGAAGGCGCATAGCCTGAGTCTTGGTTCAACCGTAGTTGAACTTGTTGGCGAACGCGCGTAGCCTGAGTCCCATTTAGACCGTAAGTGAACTTTGCCAATTTTGATGGCGAAGGCGTGTAGCATGAGTCTTGGTTCAACCGTAGTCGAACTTGTTGGCGAAAGCACATAGCCTGAGTCCATGTTCAACTGTTGTTGAACTTTATCAATTTTGATAGCGAAGGCGCATAGCCTGAGTCTTGGTTCAACCGTAGTTGAACTTGTTGGCGAAGGCACGTAGCCTGAGTCTCAGTTCAACTGCTGTTGAACTTTATCAATTTTTAAGCCGAAGGCGCATAGCTTAAGTCTTGGTCCAACCGTAGTTGAACTTGTTGGCGAAGGCGCATAGCCTGAGTCCTAGTGCAACTGATGTTGAACTTTATCAATTTTGACAGTGAAGGCGCATAGCTTGAGTCTTGGTTCAATCGTAGTTGAACTTGTTAGCGAAGGCGCATAGCCTGAGTACCAGTTCAACTGCAGTTGAACTATATCAATTTTGATGGCGAAGGCGCGTAACCCGAGTCTTGGTTCAACCTTATTCAATTTTGACGGCGAAGGTACATAGCATGAATCCCAGTTCAATTATTGTTGAACTTTGTCAATTTTGATGGCGAAAGCGCATAGCCTGAGTCTTGGTTCAACCGTAGTTGAACTTATTGGCGAAGGCGCATAGCCTGAGCCCCATTTCAACTATTGTTGAAATTTATCAATTTTGACAGTGAAGGCGCATAGGTGGAGTCTTGGTTCAACTGTAGTTGAAATTGTTGTCTAAGGCGCATAGCTTGAGTCCCGGTTCAATTGTTGTTGAACTTTGTCGATTTTGATAGCGAAGGCATATAGCCTGAGTCTTGGTTCAACCGTAGTTGAACTTGTTGGCGAGGGCGCATAGCCTGTGTCCCAGTTCAACTGTTGTTGAACTTTTATCATTTTTGATGGCGAAGGCGTATAGCCTGAGTCTTGGTTGAACAGTAGTTGAACTTATTGGCGAAGGCGCATAGCTTGAGTCCCAGTTCAACTGTTGTTTAACTTTGTTAATTTTGATGGCTAAGGCGCATAGCCTAAGTCTTGTTTCAACCATAATTGTACTTATTAGCGAAGGCACATGGCCTGAGTCCCAGTTCAACTGTTGTTCAATTGTTGGAGGCGAGGGCGCGTAGCTCGAGTCTTGGTTCAACCGTAGTTGAATTTATTGGCGAAGGTGCATGGCCTGTGTCCCAGTTCAATTGTTGTTGAGCTTTATCAATTTTTATAACGAAGGCGCATGGCCTGAGTCTTGGTTCGACCGTAGTTGAGCTTGTTGGTGAAGGCGCACAACCTGTGTCCCAGTTCAATTGTTGAACTTTATCGATTTTGATGGTGAAGGCGCATGTACTGAGTCTTGGTACAACCGTAGTTGAGCTTGTTGGCGAAGGCGCATAGCCTGAGTTCCGGTTCAACTATTGTTGAACTTCACCAATTTTGATGGCGAACGCGCATGTCCTAAGTCTTGGTACAACTGTTGTGGAACTTTGTCAATTTTGATGGCAAAGGTGCATAGCGTGAGTCTTGGTTCAACCATAGTTGAGCTTGTTGGCGAAGGCGCATAGCCTGAGTCCCAATTAAACTGTTGTTGAACTTTGTCAATTTTGATGGCGAAGGCGCGTAGTCTGAGTCCTGATTTAACCGTAGTTGAACTTGTTGGCGAAGGCGCATAGTGTCACACCTCTTTTTATTGAACTTTATCAATTTGGATGGCGAAGGCACAAAGCCTGAGGTTTGGTTCAACCGTAGTTGAACTTGTTGGCGAAAGTGCATAGCCTGAGTCCTAGTTCAACTATTGTTGAACTTTGTGGCGAAGGCACATGGACTGAGTCCCAATTTGACTTTCGTTGAACCTTTTGGCGAAGGCGCATAGCCTGAGTCCCAGTTTAACTGTTGTTGAACTTTGTCTATTTTGATGGCGAAGTCGCACAGCTTGAGTCCTGGTTCAACCGTAGTTGAACTTGTTGGCGAAGGCGCATAGACTGAGTCCCAGTTCAACTACTATTGAACTTTGTCCATTTTGATGGCGAAGGCACATAGTCTGAGTCCCAGTTCAACTGTTGTTGAACTTTTTCAATTTTGATACGAAGGCGCGTAGCTTGAGTCTTGGTTTAACCGTAGTTGAACTTGTTGGTGAAGGTGCATAGCCCGAGTCCCCACGTTGTGGGTATTAAGTGCTCAAGCTCGAATTTGATTGGAGACTTTGAGAAGCTTATGCGTTGTCTTCCCAATCCAGGCATGTAGGCTGTCTTGAGGTGGCTCTCGGCTTGAGATATCTCTGTGCCGGTTTTCGGCTGGAGCCCATATCGTGGATGTGTGAGGTACCTCACAGGGTTCCTCCATTAGGGGGGCTTCTTCTTTTTGTTCGCATTATTAGAGATCGGAGAGAGAGAGGGCTTGGATCGAGCAAATGCTGAGTTTGATGTTGATTTTCTCTGATTTTTAGGGTTGTTTTCTTTTTTTTTTGGCGTTTAAGCTCCTGTTTTGGATTGATTTTCGTTGGAATTTAGTTGTTTTTCGTTTGTGGTGCTCAAAAGTTATCAATATACTTTATAATCTTAAAACTAATCAAAAAGAAATCACAGGAAAAGCATAGCAAACCGTAATAATTCGTTAGACCAAATGAAAGAAACGATAATGAATACTCAGAGTTAGGCTTTATTGATAATATTGGTTTGGTCAGCCTCTCCATGAAGAGGTTCAGAGCCTTACAATGGTGTTTCATCTTCCCATAATATGGTTATTTTCGTGTCTTCTCTCTCTCTCTCTCTCTCTCTCTCTCTCTCTCTCTCTCTCTCTCTCTCTCTCTCTCTCTCTCTCTCTCTCTCGCTCTCTCTCTCTCTCTCCCTCTTACTAGGGCTTCCTCTTTTGGTATTTATAGTTGTGAGCTCCGCGAGCTAGCAGTAAGTGATCATGACCACGCTGAGGTTTCGCCCTCATGGGGGGTGGATGGGTCGTGCCCTCATTGAACGAGCCGAATAAGAGTTAAATAATGTTACGAATAAGTCGTCATACCACTTATTAATTATGAATTAGTTCAAGACGAGATTAACTCCGTTAATTATTGTGGGGCCGGATTCTGATTCATACAGAGGGTAAAATAAGTATTGGCAATCAATAATTTAAATTTTTTAGTTGAGTGACCTTTTATGCAGTAAGCATAGTTAAGTGACTTTTTTATTACAAACGAAAGAAAAATAACTTTAGCAGATAATTTCGAATAGTTAAGTAATAATTTGAATAATGGACTCAAAAATCATTAAAGTTCAAAAAATATTAGATTTGAACTTATGATTTCAAAAGTATATTACAAAAACTTAAAGGAAAACCCCTATTAAATTTAAATTCTGAATAAATCTTTATTGTTATGAAACAATTTTTTTTTTTTTTTTGCAATGTGATGGCAATATTTAGTCAATTCAATCAGGTCGGAATTTCATTCCTTTACTTCAAGTTTTCAAGTCGCACAAGCTATTGAAGTACTACGACATGAGATATCGTTTGGTGGTTGCACAAATATTGTAAGACAACAACTCATTGATCAGTACAAAATTTACACTCTTTTTCCTCTGACTAAACAATTCTAGCTGGCTCAAGCTTATACAATAACTCGCACTCACTAGAAATGACACCCCGTAATCCTTTTGACATCCTATTAAAATATACGAAAAAAGGTGTAACATACCGGGGATGTAGCTACCCTTGTTCGAGGGGTGTCACCCCTTTGACGGAAATTAACACTGTATAGATAGGTATTTTTTTTTTCATAAAAAAATTGAATATATACAATGGGTTGACAACCTTTGACACAAGACAAACTTACACTATAATGGTTAATGGGTGTTAAAAGTGACGAAAGGTTGCAAGTTCCATTCCCTATCACAGCATTATTTCCATTTTTCTTGGCTTCATATTTAGATTTTGACACTCCTTTGTATAAATCCTGACTCCGCCACTAAATATACCCCTAAATTATTGAAAAAAATTTAAAAATAGACTTTATATACCTATTAGACTAAAAATACTCCTCCATCCATAATTTTGGTTCACTTATATCCTTTGACCGTTAGGTCAATGCTGAATTAAAAAAATAATTATTATTATTTTTGTAAAACTTAAAAAAATTATTTTACAAAATATTTTCATTTTTTTAAATTAATATATTCCACTAATTTAGTAAAGTCTTCTTATTTGTTTTTAAGTTTTTTACAAAAAATATTTTTTTTTCATTTTTTCAGTTTTTAAAGCATTTTCTTTCTAAAAACATAATATTTTTTTACAAAAACAGAAAAAAATTAATAAAACATTTTCGGTTTTTAAAAACTGAAAAAAGAAATTCAACAAAATACTTTTGTTTTTGAAATATTTCTTTTTCATTTATTTTTTTTGTAAAATAACTTAAAAAATTTTTTCTTTAAAAAACTAAAAATAAAATAAAACGAAATACTTTTAAAAAAATGAAAAAACTGAAAAAAATATTTTTCCCTGTTTTTACAATTTTTTTTTTAGTTTTTACAAAATTAATGCTTTAAAAAAAAAAAAAGATATATTTTTTTTGTAAAAACCGAATTGATCTTAGTTAATACTTTAAAAATAAGACTTTATTAAATTAGTGTACTATTGGTGCATTAGTTAAAAAATAAAAATATTTTGTAAAATATTTTTTTTAAGTTTTATAAAAAACTATTTTTAATTTAGTATTGACCTAACGGTCAAAGGGCATAAGTGAACCAAAAAGTGGATGGATGGGTATTTTTAACCCAATAGGTGGATGAAGATATATTTAAACATTTTCCAATAGTTTAGGAGAATTTCGAACCCTTTTCACTAAAATATATCCAATTTTTAAAAAAGTATTTAAAATTTCGCCAATTTTGACATTTAAAACAGTTGCTACTGTTTCTTTTTCTTTTTCAGTATTTGAGTCTAAGATTTTTAATTTTCATTGCCTAATTTCATACTTGAGGTCTAAAGTTTAAATTACCTGAACCAGAACTTTAAATCAAACCTTCGGGTCTGAAGTTAGTCTATGCCAAATCTTAAATTTAGACAAGAATCTCACTCAAATTTCATACCTGCGATTAAAAGCCCAACATTCTAAAGTTGTCAATTTCGGCTATTATTCAAATGGAGAACCAAAACATAGCTATTTGTGCACTTTCCCTCCCAATCATGAATAAGAAATCTGCCACGATCCCAATTTCCTTTCATAGAATGTCGTGATGACACCTAGTCTCTATGACTAGATAAGCCTAATATTTGATAATATGTGACAGAAATAATCAACAAAATATTAAAACAAGTATGATAAATTGATATAAACTCCTGGAATGGAATCTCAACAAATACTTTCCAGAATTGGTGGAACTAAGTCATAAGCTCTACATAGCAATACGAAAGTGTCTACTACATTATGACTAGATAAGCCTAATATTTGATAATACGTGATAAAAATAATCAACAAAATATTAAAACAAGTATGATAAATTGATATAAACTCCTGAAATAGAATCTCAACAAATACTTTCCAGAATTGGTGGAACTAAGTCATAAACTCTACACAGCAATACTAAAGTGTCTACTACATTACCGCCTGAATGAAAATACAATAGGAAGTAAAACAGGGAAAGGTGACTCTGAGCCCTCCGGATGTAGAGCAAGTATACCTTGAAGTCTCCAAGAGCAGCTACTCAAATCAACTCTAGCATCCGATACAGACAGACGTACTTGAATTTGCACAAAAAGGTGTGTAGAATCGTATAGTAATATGAATACACCACTACGGTACCCAGTAAATATCAAGCCTAACCTCGATAGAGTAGTGACGAGGTCAGGTCACGACACCTAATGGGATATAAATAAACATTATCAAAATATAAGAACGAATCATAATGGAAGGCAGAGAAATAACTGATGCGAAACAAGTTAATATCATGAACTAATGTCGGAATTTGAGCATGAAAATAACATAAAGGAAGCAACTAAAGAGAAACGCAATGATTAATATATGTACAACATTTGCTAGAACAAGGAAGAACCAAAACAACAAAAAATGTCCCGCCAAACTCTTTGCAACACGAAAGAAACCACCAGAATCACAACGAGGTACCTCCTCATGTACAGTAAGAATCACAACCGAGGTACCGCCTCGTATAAATCAAGAATCATATTTGAGGTACCACCTCGTATTCACTTTTCTCAATTTCAATCACAATCTTTCCTTATAATGCCACGTGAGCCTTACATTTAAGCAGTTTTGAAAACATTTTTGCTCCCGATAGCTACAGCACTTTAGCTCACCTTATGATGTTGTGTGGCTTCACGTAGTTCCCCTACAAGCAACACGCACATAAACCCCACTTTATGCCGCTGCATACACATTAACCCCAAGTCTTATACCGCCATATGAGCGTCAATATCATATCACAATAATAAGTCGCACCACAGTGCCCATATATCACAACTTGCCAACAATCAACAATATCAATATTTTCACAATAATAGCCCATGGCTTCGCCAACAATAACAATGAATGTAAAATGCTCGACAAGGAAGATGTCCCAACAATAACAATAGCCACAACATGATAATGGCTTTCGCAACTTCAACACCAACAACTCAACATTGAGAGAGATAATGTATAACCATAATATTAAATAAGAATAACTCACAATGGAAAAGATAATGTATAACAGTAACTTCAAATAATGAAATTCCACAATGAAAGAGATAACATGTATAATACGTTCAATCAATGATAATCAATAATGAAAGATATAACATGAACGATAACTTCAAATAATGATAATCAATAGTGGAGGAGATAACATATAACAATAACAGAGGCAACAAGTTCAACTACAACACGAGAGCAATTTATAAATTAAGAGGTAGAACAAGTGTTAACGAAATCCTTTAAGGAATATAAAGATAGGCTAACGTAAGTAAGAATAGGTTGACTATGGGGATTTAGTACATAATACGACAATTCAATTAGAGCATAGAAAGAGTCTAAGTAGCGTAAATCGGTCAAATATCACGTACAACCCGTATACCCACTCGTCACCCTGCGTACGCATCTTTCACATAGCACAAAAGATACAATAAATCCCAAATCCTAAAGGGTACCCCCTCCCTCTCCACAAAATTAGGCAAGATAATTACCTCAACTAGGCCAATTCAACAATCGAAAATAGCTTTTCTCCTAAAATTCACCTCCATATGGCTCAAATCTTACCAAAATTGACTTAATATCATCAAACAATACAAGGAAAATCAATTACAATATATAAAACTAAGATCTTCACACTTTTCCCAAGTCAACAAAAGTCAAGTTGGGGCCCGCCGGTCAAAACCCCGGTCCAATGGTAGATTCTGACTACTCATGACCCCAAGAGTTTATATATGTGATTAGTTTTAGAATCCGAATCCAAATCAACTCTCAAAACTAAATTTCTTATTTTTCAAACCTTGACAAAGTTTCACATATTTTCACTTTGTTTCACATGATTTTGATATTAAAATCTAAGGTATATTGATGGAATATGATTTGAAATAGATTGGAATCACTTACCTAAAGTTTGGAGATGCAATGCTCCTATCTAAACGGCTTCCTAACAAGTTTAAGGTTCTAAAATGAGAGAATGAGAGAAGGAATCTGTAACAACCCGGTTGGTTATTTTTTGATTTATGCCTTTATCCCCCATTAACTGCTTCCCCTAAGTTCATTTCTACTAATTTGGTTTGCGGGGACGTTCGGTGTTAGTATTCGGATTATTTTGGGACGCTTAGTCCCTAAATGAGAACTTAAGAGTTGAAAAATAGTCCATACTCGGAACGGTGTAAAGACAACCTTGAAATGATAATCCGATGGTTCTGTTAGCTCAGTTAGGTGATTTCGGGGTTGGGAGCGTGTTCGAAATATATTTTGAAGGTTCGTAGCTCATTTAGGCTTGAAATGCCGAAGTTTGTATTTTTGAAGTTTCCGGGCCGATAGTGAGTTTTTGATCCGAGGGTTGGTTTGGAATTCCGAAAGTTGTTGTAGCTCCGTCATGTCATTTGGGATGTGTGTGCATAATTTCAGGTCGTTTGGGCTAGGTTTGGTTAGGTTTTTTTATCGAAAGTGTGTTTGCTTGGAATTTGAAGTTCTTAGGCTTGAATATTAGCTTAATTCGTGTTTCCGACGTTGTTTTGAGTGATTTAAGGATTGTTACAAGTTTGAATAATGTTTCACGATATGTTTGTAGGGTTGGTTGAGGTCCCTGGGGCCTCGGGTGTCTTTCGGATGCTCAACAAGTGATTTCCTCCTATTTTTGAACTGTTGTTGGTTCTTCTGGTGTGCCTTCATCGCGTTTGCGTTACGTCCTTCGCGTTCGCGAAGTCTTATTTTGGCCACCTGGGAAATCCTTCTCCACGTTCGTGTTTAGAGCCTCGCGTTCGCGAAGCTCTGCCTCCCCCTTCACCGTGTTCGCATCCTCCTTATCACATTCACGTAGGTTTAAAATCTCCTTCATCGCGATCATGTTTCTCTCCACGCGTTTGCGTAGGGCAAAATTCTGACCTTATATTTTTCTTCAATGCGTTCGCATGCACAGGTTCGGGTTTGCATAGTTGTTGGGCCAAGCCTTCGCGTTCGCATTCCTTCCTTTGCGAACGCGAAGGGCATTTTGGGGACCTTTTATTTTTCTCTGCGAACGGGAGCCAATCTCCGCATTCGGGGTGCATTAAAGGACTAGACGGTATTTAACATTTCAAAAACGAGGTTTTGCCATTTTTATCAAAATTCAAGGTTTGGAGCCCGTATTTGGGAGCAATTTCAAGGGTTTTTCAAGGGCAATCACTGGATAACGATTATCTACTCTCCTATGACTAAACCATGAATCTCCTCTTAATTTTACCCTTTAATTTAGTGTTTTTTAATGGAAAGTGGATAAAACTTCTTAGACCTATTTATGGGATTTTGAGGGGGCATTTGACCTCCGATTTGGGAGATTTTTATATGGTTAGACTCATGCGAGTACGAGGGTTCTGAAAACGTAAAAATTATTCAATTATGAGACGATGGTTGGAGGGGAATTTTGGTCATTTTACCTATTTTTGCGCTAACTTTATATTTAATAGTGAAATTATATTATTTATGATGTGTAATTGAATTGAATAGATTTGGGCCATTTAGAGTCGGATACTCGTGGCAAGGGCACCGTTTCTAGTGATATTGAGCTGGTTCGAGGTAAGTGGCTTGTCAAACCTTGTGTGAGGGACCTTTCCCCTTAGGATTGTTCTTGATATTTGAGTGTCTTGTACGTGAGGTGACGAGCGTGTACTTGAGCCGATTGATGAGAATCGGGTTTTACTTAAGTTGTTAATATTTAACTTTCTTTCTTACTTGCCTTATCTTACTTTAAGCTTATTACTTGTGCTAGGGTAGGAAAGCATGTTTAACTGACTTGATTGCCGAATTGCTTAAGTTGTTTAATTGTACTACGTGAAGCATGCTAGGCTAGTTCTATCTGCAGCTCTATTTTTCTTATGTTATTCCTTGGCTTTTTTTTTGTTGTGATTTCGCATTTACATTAGGACTACGGATGTGGGATTCGGGTAGCTACCCCCTTGTCCATTTACTTTGGGACTACAGGTTCTATTCTTGGGAGATCCCCCTGCACTTTTGTTTTGGGACTATAGGACGGTATCCTGGGAAATCCCCTGCACATTGATGATTGGACTATGGGATGGTATCCCGGGAGATCCTTGATATTGATATGAGAGTTGGACTATTGGACAGTATCCTGGGAGATCCATTGGACAATTGAGGAAAGGGCTATAGGACGGTATCTTGGGAGACCCTCGCTGGTATTTTGAAATTTAGCTCTGTTTACTTTGTGTTTTTGCTTTATCCTTGTAGTTATCCTTGCTCGTTGTTTTGCCTTATTACACTGCCGTGTTTATTAATTTTTTTCGGACTTCTACCCCGTTAATTATTGCTATTGTATTATTTTTACCTCAGTAGGGCCCTAACATTTCCTCGTCACTACCCAACCGAGGTTAGGCTTGGCACTTACTGAGTACCGTTGTGGTGTACTCATGCCCTTCCTGCGTATATTTTTCATGTGCAGATCATCCAAGTACCTCTACTCAGGCGTACTATCCTTGAGGCGAGGAGACATATGGAGACTTCGAGGTATATCTGCAGCGTCCGTACACCAAAGAGTCTTCTTCCTTATTCTAGTTGTACAATTGTTATCCTATCATATTTTTGATGTAGTTATTCTAGAGATTAGAGTACTTATTGAAGTTCTATTAGCCCGTGTTTCTCGTGAGTTTTCGGGTTTTGGGATTTAGTTGTAGACTTCCGTATATCCTTAGAGTTGTACAGGTTGGGTGGCCTTATACTCAGATGTTATTTTTCATATGTTTATTGATTATTCTGTAAATATTATATTTTTCTGCAATACTTGGCTTACCTGGTCGTGAGGACTAGGTGCCATCACGATATGTTCACGGTCGGTGAACTAGGGTCGTGACAAGTTGGTATCAAAGCACTAGGTCCATAGGAGTCACGGAGCACAAGCCAATTTATTAGAGTCTCACTTATCAGTACGGAGACGTCCACATTTATCTACGAGGGGATATGTAACTGTTTAGGAAAAATCTTCTTTTCTTTTAAATTCCTTGTCGTGCGATATTTTGACATCAGTTCAAAACTTCTGTCTTCTATTCTCTCACAAATGGTGATGCCACGTGCTACACAAGAGGACCAGGCACCCGCACCTCCTGCTGCTACCATCAGAGGCTGGGGCCGGGGCCGGGGTAGAGGTCGAGGACACGCACGAGTTGCGGCCATAACACGCATGTGAGCCGCCGCTGAGGTACCACCAACAGATCTAGTTGGAGCCCAGGTACCTGGTACACGTACCATAGCTACTACTACTCCAACGCTCCAGGAGACTCTGGCTCAGTTCATGAGCATGTACACTACCTTGGCTCAGGCGGGGTTACTTCCCCTCGCTGCAGCCACATCCCAAGCGGGAGGAGAGGCCCATACTCCCGCAACTCGCACTCCTGAGTAGAGAGTGCCGATGGATCAGGTCCCAGAGGTTATTCATGTACCGCCTGCAACACCAATACAGCCTGGGGATAGGTCAGCTGTCTTCGAGGATGAGCAGCGTAGGCTAGAGAGGTTCAAGAAATATAATCCCCTAGTGTTCAGTAGCCTAGCATCACATGATGCATTGGGATTCTTGGAGGTGTGTCATCGCATTCTTCGTACTATGGGCATAGTGGAGTCTAGTGGGGTTTCTTTCACTGCCTTTTAGCTTCGGGGAGTCGCCTATGATTGGACAGTCCAGTCGAGTCTACCTCACTGACTTGCACCCAGTTCTCATACATGTTTATGAGGGAGTTTGTCACCAGAGCCTTAGGGATTCATGGCGCACGGAGTCTGAGCATTTGTGCCAGGGTGCTATGACAGTCCCAGAGTATGCCATCCGTTATACTAGGTTGGCTAGACATGCACCGACTTTGGTCGCCATAGTTTGGGAGAGAGTGCGAAGGTTTATCGAAGATCGTATTCCGCCCATTCGGTCCAGCATGTCCCGAGAGTTAGAGATGGATATTCCCTACCAGTAGGTAGGGAGCATTGCTAGATGGATTCAGGGTATGCTCGCCAGGGAGCAATGGGAGAGGGAGACTAAGAGGTCTCGAGAGTCGGGTCACTACTCTGGTGCCCGTACCCCTTCAGCCGATTGTTATGCTAGAGGTTATTCTGTTCGCCCAGCATATTCAGCCTTGCTAGAAGCCGGTAGTACTCGAGCTCCGCCTGCACCTTAGGAGCCTTATTATGCTCCCCCAGTTTCTAGTACACCTCCTGCGCGGGGTACTTTCGGGGGTCAGACTAGTGGGGGTGAGGCCGGTCAGTCTCAGCCACCGTGTCCTCCCAGAGCTTGTTTCAAGTGTGGCGATACCAGTCACATGGTTAGGGACTGCCCCAGACTTGGTAGGGGTGCATCTTCACATACGGCTCAGCCACAACGTGCTTCTCAGAGTTCTCAGGCTATGGTTCCAGCTCCCACTACTGCCCCACCTGCCCAGCCAGCCAGAGGTGGAGGCCGGGGAGATAGAGGTTGCCCTCGTGAGAGGGGTCGGGCCATATATAATTGTATTCCTGCTCGCACTGAGGTGGTTGCCTCTGATTCTATCATCACAAGTATTATTCTGGTTTGTTACAGAGAGGCATCGGTTCTATTCGATCCAGGCTCTACTTATTCATATGTGTCCTCTTATTTTGCTTCGCATTTGGGTGTGTCTCGGGATTCTTTGAGTGCCCCCATTTATGTTTCTACTCCGGTGGGTGATTCTTTGATTGTGGATCGTGTGTATCGGTCGTGTTTGGTTACCATTTGTGATTTTGAGACCAGAGCGGATCTATTGTTGCTCGGGATGGTCGATTTTGATATTATTCTGGGCATGGACTGGTTGTCGCCCCATTATGCTATTCTTGATAGTCACGCCAAGACCGTGACGCCGGCTATGCCAGGTATTCCACGTATTGAGTGGAGTGGTACTCTAGATCACACCCCTAGCCGTGTTATTTGTTTTCTTAGAGCTCCCGAGGCAGTTCAGGGGATGATATGATATTTTGGTTTCCCGCGCCCGTTTTGAATCACGCCTGTCACACCTCCTTTTTCCGCGCCCGCGGGGGCACGAGGGAGTTTTTTTCAATTAAAGGACAATCGAAACGGGATTTATTTATTTAATTCAGAGTCGCCACTTAGGAGATTTATGGTGTCCCAAGTCACCGGTTTGAATCCCGAATCGAGGAAAAGATTGACTCCGTTAAACAGTCTGCGTACCAGAAATCCGGATAAGGAATTCTGTTAACCCGGGAGAAGGTGTTAGGCATTCCCGAGTTCCGTGGTTCTAGCACGGTCGCTCAACTGTCGTATTTGACTAAATTATCTGATGTTTTTATGTGCAAATTTTAATGTTCCGCTTTTCAATTTTAGAAGAATTGCGACGTCACGAAAACACATTTCGAGCCGCACCGCAACCAGTACGCCTGCGACTTTAATGTATTTCAGTTTCGCCGAGAGTAAGATTTGGGTCACATAAATGCACACCCGTATTTAGGAAAGTAATTTTATTTCAAATCGTGCCCTGAGAGTCTATCGTCTGTTTAACTTTGGGAAAAGACCGTGGAATTCACTAAACAGTCCTTCCGAGCCTAAGTTCTCATGGCAATTATTGAGGGCCCCGCAATTTGGGTGGTTTTGTTTGGCGAGGCTCATCTCATTATTATTTATTAAGGGCGGATCCTAACATGGCTATGATTTTCTATTTGATTCTTGTCTCTAAGAAAAGAAAAAAAATATATAATAAAGAGAAATGTCCTAATTGATTAATCCGTGAACAACCTTATTAGCAAAGCGAAACCCGCATTCACTTACTCGTATTGGTTATTCGCGTTTCGAGTTTAAAGTCCTCTTCATTTTTTATTTAATTGCTAGTCGAGAAGCATGACTTGAGCAACATAATCATAAGCTAATCGTCTTCTAAATGACTTATGCTTTCGCCACGTAATTCGAGTTGTCGAAGTTAACATTCGAAGAAAACATGATTTAATATGAATGAGAGGCCTAAATACTTATTGTTGAATAAACTAACCCTTTCCAATTCCTAAGTTTCAAGCCATTCCGGATAATGTATGATTTATATTAACATGCTTCAACTTTGCTTCTAATTTTATCTTGAAAGGAACCTGGATTGGTTTCTAGTTTATGCATATCTCCTACTTCACTGGCTTGAGCCAACATTAGCAATATAGCTTTGCATTTTTAGATCAACACTTCTAGATATAACATTCGCAAGCTATCTACTTGGTTTAGTATTTTCATAAAAAACAATCCCATTTCTAGCATAATGTAAGTACAAATATGAGGTAAGAATAGACATGTACACATCTCCTAATGTATATTCTAATATCATATTTGAACATGCCCTTCAACAGGCCAACGGTTGAACATTTTCCAATTCAGCATTTCAATTTGAAGTTACACCAAGCCAGTCTCGAAAACACATACCTGGAGTTCGAAAAATCAAAAAATATGGAGGTGAGTCAGTGATAACTTCTAGCGATTGGCAGCTAGCAGACAGAAACAACAACAGCCAACCAAACAGCAACAACCAGCGACGAACAGTAAAGAAAAACCCACGACCAGCAAAACAGTTGACCCAGAAATAGATGGGAGAAAATCCGTGTAAAACTCCAGCCAAGAAACCAATGAGACAAACAGAAACATGCAACAACAACCACCACAACACAATCACAGAAGCAACAGCAACAAAACCCAGTGCTAGCAGTGGCCAAACACCACACTAGCAGTAGCCAAACACAATCACAGAAGCAACAACAACAAACCAATACCACCAACCTCGACAACCCACAGCAGCAAACAAACAACCTCTACAACAACTGAATAACAGCAACAACAACTTCTAACAATGACAGAATGTGTATGTGTGTGTGTAGTTCTGCTTATTCGTGTCCTCTTCATGTCTGCCTATTCCCTCTATATATATTCAAATTCCCCCAACTGGCTAGCCTATCCTTAGAATTGTTTTTACCCTCTGGCCAGCCCATACCCTGCTCTGTTTTTACCACTTAAACTTGTCTAAGCATGGGTGTTATTAGTTTACTATGATCTCTGTCCAGACAAGGCTAAGTGCCCTGCTGTGACAGCAGGCTCCACTGTCCAGCTTCATGTGCAGGGCATCAGGAATATTTTAAAATGCTAACACCTAATTTCCTAGTCAGCTAATTCCAATCTTAATTTCAGTTTCAATCAAACATTCCAATTCAATTCAAAAGTGCTAATCACTGTCCGGAATCTCAAACAAATCAACCTATGCAGTTAAACGACGACATTTAATCAACTACAACACATAACAATGATAACAAATTAATTAGCCAAACAGTGATTCTGAAAATCTCGGCAAAAAATGAAAACCAAATATTCGACGACGCTAATCGAAACGAATAACTATCCTATGACAAACACATTCGAACAACTAACAGAATACAAATTGACCAAATAAAAGGTCTTTGGTAGGAGAATAGAAAAATAGAGAATTTAAGAAGAATATCCGAGAAATCAACAATGAATGAAACTAACGGAACGATTAAACTAAACTAACGAGTATGAATAAACTAGAACCGTAAAGGAGAAGAAATACCTCAATCTTCAAGCTAAATCCTAACTCGTCCGGTTATCAATGTGGCTCGAACTTGGATTCTTCGTTTTTTAGGCCAATGGACCTTAATTGAGATGTTTTCAATAATGAAAACATCCCAATTAAGGTCTATTAGACCTCAATTAGGCAGGAATCGAGTTTAGGGTTTATGGCCGAGATTTTGGGGCTCGACTGGTTCCGGCAAGATTCGAACAAAACTAAGGCCGGTGGGGGTATGAGGGAGCTCATGGGAAGCTATGGTGTGATTTTGGTGAGGTTTGGCATGGTTTTCAAATCCCGGCGACCTTTGATTCAATATTCGACACGCTCGAAACGGATTCGAGACTAACGGAGGCCGGATTCGAAGAGAGGGAGGTGAGGAGAAGGGTTGGTGTAAATTTGGTGGCCGTTGGCCTACCGGAACCGCCGTGAGGCGATTTCCGGCGGGCGGAGCACGGTGGTGGGCGGCGAGGTTGATTCGTCTCTAAGAGAGACGACGAGTGTAAGGGGGGTCCGGCTTGGGGGCGGGGTGGGCTTTTGGGATTTATATACCAATGTGAGAAATAAATCCTGGCCGTTTGATCTGATGAGATCAACGGCCTGGATCGTTTCATTTATCCAAACGATACCGTTTGGTCGTTTATTGGAGTCGGGTTGTCTGTGGGTTGATTGGGTCGGGTTGCATAACGGGTTGGGGGATGAAGCATTGGCCGTTGGATCCACTGAATTGAACGGCCCAGATCAGTGCTTCTTGAACGGGTATACAGGGGAGATCGTGGCCCTAGGATCAATTCAAAATGAACGGCCACGATCGAGGACGGGTTGGACTGGACCAGAGGTGATTCGCTTGGGCCTGGCTTTTGGACTAAGTTTTGGCCCAAATCTGATCTCCTTACTACACTCCATGTTGCATTATTGTATACATATATCTATATATACATATATATATATATATATATATATATATATATATATATATATATATAAACAAATCGACTTGTAGCACCTATAATTAATTTTTAGTAACAATTAACACAATTAACTACCAAATTGTACATTAAATGACAAGAACTACAAAAGAAATACCCCTTTTTTATGACTTTTCATTTTCGCAAAAATAAAACTTAACTATTTCTAAGTACGGAACTGACACTGCAAATATAAATGCGACATATTTGGTATATGTATTTTGATTGTTAACTTAAGCAAACAGACACGGACCCACAAATGCAAGCGATAAGAAAAAGAACATGTGATCCCCAAACATTGCAAACAAACAAAAACTCTTTTATTTTTGATATTTTGGGAGTAATTCGTGTGAGGCAAAAATCACGTGCTCACAGCTGCCCCTCTTTGCGCGGAAACATGAAGAGTTTTCGTGCAAAGATAGTGAGCGAATACGAGTGATTTTTGCCCGTTCGAGCACTCCGTGTGAAGCATTTCTAAAAAGATCTTGACCGAGCCTTTACTTCAGAAGGTCTCCTACATATCCCTAGCTAAAAGGGAATCAGGTCAATGTAGTTCGGGAAATGTTTGGTAGCTGGGACTACCATGATTGCTGTGATCTTGCTATTACTGTTGTTGCTGTTGCTGCCACCGCTCAACTGATCTCCTTATTACATCGTGCGAAACAAAAATAAGAAGCTAGACTAAGTTACAGTGCTACAAATTCTTATCTATCCTTTTTAACTTGATTTTGTCATGTTCCTTGCTATTCTGTCTGACTTGATGTTCCTTCTGACGCTTCTTCTCTTCTGCCAATTGTTATTTCGGCCTATCTTGATTGCCGAACTCCGACCATTGGTTCCTCCTTTGTGATCTTCGAACTATTCTCCTTTGCAATCTGAATCTATCTTTTCTGATCCTTGTTGCCTTCTTCTGCTTACGAACTTGGATTCATGCCGGAGATTTCTGTTACATTCAACCGCTTTCCTCAACCAAATTAAAAATAACTCGCCACTCCATTCTCCAAGCGGGCTCCCTGACTTCAACTACTACTTCAAAATAAAATCGCCACTCCATTCTTCAGGCGGGCTCCCTGACTTCAACTACAACTTCACAATAAAATCGCCACTCCATTCTTCAAGCGGGCTCCCTGACTTCAACTACTACTTCAAAATAAAATCGCCACTCCATTCTCCAGGCGGGCTCCCTGACTTCAACTACTACTTCAAAATAAAATCGCCACTCCATTCTCCAGGCGGGATCCCCGACTTCAACTACTACTTCAAAATAAAATCGCCACTCCATTCTCCGGGCGGGCTCCCTGGACTTCAACTACAACTTCGAAATAAATCGCCACTCCATTCTCCAGGCGGGCTCCCCGACTTCAACTATAACTTCAAAATAAAATCGCCACTCCATTCTTCCCGGGCGGGCTCCCTGACTTCAACTACCACTTCAAAATAAAATCGCCACTCCATTCTCCAAGCGGGCTCCCCTGACTTCAACTACAACTTCAAAATAAATTGCCACTCTATTCTTCAGGCGGGCTCCCTGACTTCAACTACAACTTCAAAATAAAATTGTCACTCCATTCTCCGGGCGGGCTCCCTGACTTCAACTACTACTTCAAAATAAAATCGCCACTCCATTCTCCGGGCGGGCTCCCTGACTTCAACTACTACTTCAAAATAAAATCGCCACTCCATTCTCCGGGCGGGCTCCCTGACTTCAACTACTACTTCAAAATAAAATCGCCACTCCATTCTCCGGGCGGGCTCCCTGACTTCAACTACTACTTCAAAATAAAATCGCCACTCCATTCTCCGGGCGGGCTCCCTGACTTCAACTACTACTTCAAAATAAAATCGCCACTCCATTCTCCGGGCGGGCTCCCTGACTTCAACTACTACTTCAAAATAAAATCGCCACTCCATTCTCCGGGCGGGCTCCCTGACTTCAACTACTACTTCAAAATAAAATCGCCACTCCATTCTCCGGGCGGGCTCCCTGACTTCAACTACTACTTCAAAATAAAATCGCCACTCCATTCTCCAGGCGGGCTCCCCGACTTCAACTACTACTTCAAAATAAAATCGCCACTCCATTCTCCAGGCGGGCTCCCCTGACTTCAACTACAACTCATTAATTTTATCCTATCCCGATTACCTTCCTTTGCCTTTTGTACCATTTTCTTCTTCCTGCATTGCCTCTCGGGCCACCTTCTCTTCTGAATTATCTTGTCTTGGAATTGCCTTCCCCTTGAGCCGTGCTACTTTTCCTTTGGCTGCTGGAGATATCTTCGGAACTGCCTATTTACCTGCTAGTGATGATGCTACTGGGGAAGTATTCTTTATTTCCTTCTCCCCTCATTCTCTCTCGGACTCGCCGGTGGTTGAAATGTCATTAACTGTGGATTACCCTGGCGGGGGAACCCTTTTCCTCTTCCTTCTTCCCATTCCTCCTCTGGGACTCACACCTCCGCTTCTTTGAAAACTTATGGGATATAATGCTGCCGCGGGAATCTCGAAGTCGGTGTTTCATTTTCCCAACAATTGCTGGGGATGATACCGGCTCAAAGATCACTTCCTTGCCTTGTCGGGCCTCTGTCAAAACTATTCTGCTCGGAACGGGTATTTTCCAAAATCTTGTGTTGCTTTCTATCCTTATCTACCGGGTATCTGCTCTCAAGAAAATTTTCGCAACAGGAGAAAATTTTCTGCCCCAGTTTGATACACTTCTAGGTGGTATGATTTTCCGCCGACGAACCCTCCTTTCCTGCTTTAAATCAAAGAAAAATTGTTAGTTTCAAAACGCAGTGAGTGGTCGTGCCACTCTTGTTGGGGCCATTTTCTTTTCTCTTTCAGCGGTTTGGCCTCCCTCGAACTTTGGGGACGACGTTAGCGCTCGCTGGGGATGATGCTCTTTCCACAGATGGTTTCTCATCTCTCCCTTTCATTCCAATCTTTGGTTTGATCCGACTCTTTTTAGCCGGTGATCTGTTGCGTGAAATCATCTTCCGGACGTGCCACATGTGTCCATCATACTCCATAATTCCTGCGAACCTTCCAATCAACCTGTCGTTCCAATCTTACTATCGGAACGACTTCTGCCTTATTGCCTCGTTCCACGCCTATTCATTTTCATTATACTGCTTTGGGAGACTTGGTAGTAAGCTTTGAAAAATCAATTTTCGAAAATGAAAGAAAAGAAAAAGAATGCTGACCGCAAATGACAAAAGAAAAGGAAAACTTTTCTGAACTCAAAAATAGGAAAACTTATCTGAATGTGTGACTGATTCAACGGTTATGTCGCGCCTTTGAGATTAATCTACCCAGTCTATTCATGTCAATCACTTTCTGATGGCCGCATTTTGCTAGGAATAAACGAATGTCCAAACCTTGTCTCATGCAGACATCTTGTAATCATCTTGCCTCGTCACCTCATAGTGCCCTTTGAAGGGTTTTCACTAATGAGATTATCTCATTTCTCTATCTCCCGTCGCCTTAGGGTGCCCGTAAAGGTTTTCACCGTAAGACTCTCTCATTTTATTTCTCTCAACTTTCTTCGCCTTAAGGTGCCCGCGAGGGTTTTCACCGTTAAGGCTCTCTCATTTACGCTTTCTTTCCCTGCGGTGGGTATCACCCATGAGATTCCCTCTAGAGCATTATCCCTTTTCGGCTTGTGCATCCCGGATTCAATCGAGGGTCGGGATGTCACTTTTGGCTTTCATTCGCATGACTTGGCATTCCTCGAATACTGATCGAGAGGTCTTTTCGGTCATTAATGTGGTTTTGTGCGTGAGGCTGAAGAAAAGGGGTTTAACCTCGACGGTTAGCTCATTACAACTTTCGGAATCCACACCATTTTTCCAAATGAAACAATGACTTCTGCCCCAGTTTTGTTGCTTGGGGAACTTTTGAATTTTATTTTATTATGACCGAGCCGTGTGGCGCCTACGTATCCTTCTTGAGGAATCAGGTCGAACGTAGTTCACTTTTTCTTGTGTCTTTTCTTTGTTTCTTTTTCTATTTTGTTACACATCTTCCTTGGTGATTCCGAAAGAGGGTGTATGAAAGAATTATTAAGGCTCAAAGGGGAAAACAAAGGTTAAAGTGTTTGGGTAGTAGAAAAATTGCCTCTGTCATTTCATTCTCCGAAAAATGCCAAAATACACACAAACGAAACCAATCGTTGACAAATACATTAAAGAATTACACATAATATCTCTTGACCGCATCGGAATTGATAGCCATATCAGTGCATCTTCCCTCAATATCAGTTAGACATAGCGCGCCGTTGGATAATACCCTAGTCACAACAAACGGTCCCTGCCAATTTGGAGCGAACTTGCCTTTTGCTTCGGTCTGATGTGGTAGAACTCTCTTCAACACATGTTGTCCCACTTCAAATTTCCTGGGACGTACCTTCTTGTTATATGCTCTTGCCATTCTCTTTTGATACAATTGGCCATGACATACCGTTGTCAATCTCTTTTCGTCGATCAAGCTCAATTGCTCTAATCGGGTTTTGACCCATTCATCATCGTCGATCTCAGCTTCAGCGACAATTCGGAGGGATGGAATTTCAACTTCTGCGGGTATTACTGCTTCAGTCCCGTACACCAACAGGTAAGGGGTTGCACCTACCGAAGTTCGGACGGTAGTGCGATAACCCAACAGTGCGAATGGTAACTTCTCATGCCACTGCCTAGACCCTTCTATCATCTTCCTCAATATCTTCTTTATATTCTTGTTTGCTGCCTCAACCGTACCATTTGCTTTGGGACGATATGGTGTGGAATTTCGGTGTGTAATCTTGAACTCATGACATACCTCTTTCATCAATCCGCTGTTAAGATTTGCACCGTTATCCTGTGATGATTATCTTTGGAATTCCAAACCTACAGATGATGTGGGAATGTACGAAATCCACTATTGCCTTCTTGGTCACGGATTTGAAGGTTTTGGCCTCCACCCACTTGGTAAAGTAATCGATCGTCACCAGAATGAACCTATGACCATTGGAAGCCGCAGGCTCAATAGGTCCAATAACATCCATACCCCATGCGACAAACGGCCATGGTGCCGACATTGTATGCAATTCAGTCGGCGGAGAATGAATCAAATCTCCGTGTATCTGACACTGATGGCATCTTCGCACGAAACTTATACAATCCCGCTCCATAGTGAGCCAATAATATCCTGCTCGAAGAATCTTCTTTGCCAATACATACCCGCTCATGTGTTGTCCACAAACTCCTGAGTGTATATCTGTCATCACTGTTGTGGCTTGACTTGCATCTATGCATCTTAACAATCCCAAGTCCGGGGTCCTTTTGTACAGCACCCCTCCACTAAGGAAAAATCCGTTCGCCAACCGCCGAATAGCCCTCTTTTGATCTCCGGTTGCCTGCTCTGGGTATATTCCTAACCCGAGGTACTCTTTAACATCATGAAACCATGGCTCACCATCCATCTCTTCTTCTATCATATTACAATAAGCATGTTGATTCTGGACCTGGATATGTAACGGATCGACACGAACCTTGTCCGGGTGATGTAGCATTGACGCTAAAGTAGCTAGAGCGTCGGCAACCTCATTATGCATCCTTGGGATGTGTCTGAATTCTACTGATCGAAAGCGCTTGGTCAGATCATGCAAGCACCGACGATACGGGATAAGCTTTAAATCTCTGGTTTCCCATTCTCCCTGAATCTGATGTACCAGAAGGTCCGAGTCCCCCAAGACCAAGACGTCCCGTACATCCATGTCCACCGCTAATCGCAACCCCAAGATACATGCCTCGTACTCAGCCATATTATTGGTACAATGAAAACGCAGTTGAGCAGTAACAGGATAATGATGTCCTGTTTCAGATATGAGCACAGCCCCTACTCCGACTCCTTTTGCGTTCGCCGCTCCGTCGAAGAAGAGCTTCCACCCCGGATCCTTGGTTAGTTCTAACCCCTCAATTTGCAACATTTCTTCGTCTGGAAAATACGTCCTCAAGGGTTCGTATGCGTCATCGACATGATTCTCAGCTAAGTGATCAGCTAGGGCTTGAGCTTTCATAGCCGTCCTTGTCACATATATGATGTCGAATTCGTAAGTAATATTTGCCATTTTGCTAACCTCCCTGTAGGCATAGGCTTCTGGAAAATATACTTCAACGGATCCAGACGCGAAATGAGGTAGGTGGTGTAAGAAGACAAATAATGTTTCAACTTTTGGGCTACCCAAGTCAAAGCGCAACATGTCTTTTCTAGATGAGTGTACTTGACCTCGTGGACTGTGAATTTCTTACTGAGGTAGTAAATGGCCCGTTCCTTCCTGCCAGTAAGATCATGCTGCCCCAGTACGCAGCCGAACGAATTCTCCAAAACCGTCAGATAAAGAATCAGGGGTCTACCTGGTTCGGGCGGAACTAGTACGGGTGGATTTGACAGATACCCTTTGATTTGGTCAAACGCTTTCTGACATTCTGTCGTCTATTCTATCGCAGCGTCTTTCTTCAGCAGACGGAATATGGGTTCACAAGTTGCTGTAAGCTGAGCAATAAACCTACTGATGTAATTTAACCTTCCCAACAGACTCATTACCTCCGTTTTATTCTTTGGCGGGGGTAGCTCTTGAATGGACTTGATTTTGGATGGGTCCAACTCAATGCCCCGTCGGCTGACGATGAATCCTAGCAATTTTCCTGATGGAACTCCGAATGCACATTTGGCCGGATTGAGCTTGATGTCATATTTTCGAAGTCTTTGAAAGAACTTCCTGAGGTCGGCAACGTGGTCTTCTCGACGTCTAGATTTTATGATCACATCATCCACGTATACTTCAATCTCCTTGTGTATCATGTCATGGAATACCGTAGTCATCGCCCTCATGTATGTTGCCCCTGCATTTTTCAAGCCAAACGGCATCACCCGGTAACAATAAGTCCCCCACGGTGTGATAAAAGCCGTCTTTTCTGCGTCCTCTTCATCCATCAAGATCTGATGATATCCCGCATAACAGTCCACAAAGGACCCGATTTCACGTCCAGCGCAATTATCAATCAGGATATGGATATTGGGAAGCGGGAAATTGTCCTTAGGACTTGCCTTGTTGAGATTGCGGTAGTCTACGCATACTCTGAGCTTTCCGTCTTTCTTTGGCATCGGTACTACGTTAGCCAACCATTCAGGGTATCGAGTGACGCGAATGACTTTCGCCTGCAACTGCTTGGTTACTTCCTCTTTGATCTTTACACTCATCTCCGTCTTGAATTTCCACAGTTTTTGCTTGACGGGAGGATACGCCGGATCAGTGGGTAATTTATGAACCACTAGATCAGTGCTGAGTCCTGGCATGTCGTCGTACGACCATGCGAAAATGTCTTTAAACTCCATGAGTGTTTTGATCAACTCTTCTCTCAGGTTGGGTTCAATATGGACACTTATTCTGGTTTCTTTGACGTCATCCGCGTTCCCCAGATTAACGGCCTCGGTATCATTTAAATTCGGTTTGGGTTTTTCCTCGAAGTGACTTAATTCTTCACCAATTTCTTCTACGGCTTCATCATCGCCGTATTCCGATTCACTCTCGTCACTTCTTATTTCATGCGTTATTATTTCCAAACCCGATTGACTTTCTAGATTGGGTTGATTAATCTTTAAGCACGCCATATCATTAAGATCAGTTGAAAGAAGGCTGTTCAGAAAAGTAAAAAAGAAGGAAAAAAAATAAACAAAATTAGACACGAAGGGAACAAAATTTCATTAATGGGAACAGTACAAGGAAAAACAAACTTGCAAACTCAAATCGAAATGAACTAAAACAAACGGATTTTACTCCGGGGACAACCCCCAACACAAAATTTCGAAAGAACACAATCCAAAACAAACTACCAAGACTCCTTCCGGACAGGGAGAGGAGTAGCCTTCCAATTATTCAATTTTGCTTTCGATCCCACAAACTGTATCTCGGCATGGCTGGATCCTTCACCATCCTCGAGCATGCATACATCTGCGAATAGGTCCTCGAACTTTCTTAAGAACTCTTCGTCTGGCCTAACCATAGGAATAGGAACCTTTGTCGCCGGATGTCCTTTTACTCCAGACCTGACAAAAGATTGGGAAAGGCGTGGAACAAGTTTCGGGAGCACCCATGTCTTCCGCCTATTCCTCTTGGCTCGCTGGATGTCCTCTGATGTTGGCTTGAATCCCAAACCGAAGGTTCCCACATTTTCGACCACAGATACCGGTTGTATGATTCCTTGCAGAGATGCACCTAAACCTTTGCCGGGTATGAAACCATGTCCCAACATTTCATGAGCCACCATGACGTTGGCAGTAATGATTCTGTCATCGGGAATGCATTCCCCTTCTGGAACTCGGTTGGCGGATACCACATCGCAGATCTGGTATACCCATGGCCCAACATCTTCTTTTGTCTCAACAAAGGGGACGATGGTGCCTGGTTGTAGATCATTCTCTCCATGGACGACGATCTCCTGTTGGTCCCACTCAAACTTGACGAGTTGGTGTAAGCTGGATGGAACTGCTCTTGCGGCATGGATCCACGGTCGCCCTATCAGAAGGTTATATGACACCACCATGTCCAGCACCTGGAATTCCATGGTGAACTCCACCGGCCCAATTGTCAAGATTAACACTATGTCCCCAACCGACGCCTTGCCTCCTCCATCAAACCCTCGAACACATATGTTGTTCTTGCGTATCCCGCCGATGTCCACTTTCAACTTGTCCAGTGTAGAGAGAGGACAGATGTTAGCACTGGATCCATTATCGACAAGGACTTTGGTAACCACCGACTCCTCACACTTTACCGTAAGATATAAAGCCTTGTTGTGCTCGGTGCCTTCCTCGGGCAACTCATCATCGGTGAAGGTGATCCGATTCGCTTCGAAGATCCTATTGGTGATCTTCTCCAAATGACTCACCGAGATTTTATCAGGTACGTGGGCCTCATTCAAAACTTTCATCAAAGCTTGCCGATGTTCTTCAGAATGTATCAGCAAGGATAGCAATGATATTTGCGCAGGCGTTTTCTTCAACTGCTCTAAGACAGAATAGTCATGCAGCTTCATCTTTTTCAGGAATTCTTCTGCCTCTTCATCACTTACCGGCTTTTTCAATGTTGCCGGAGTGATCTTCCTCAATTCCGCAGGGGCAAAACATCTCCCCGAGCGGGTCAAACCTTGCGCTTCGCAAACTTCCTCTTTCACTTCCTTTCCTTTGTAGGTTGTTGTAACTTGAGCATAATTCCATGGAATAGCTCTGCTATCAGTTATGGGCAACTGTATTGCTGGCTTGATGATGAAGGGATCCATTCGAACGCCTGCTACCGTCAAGACGGGCTTGGTTGCTATCCCTGGTACAACTATTTTTGCTTTCCTCGGGCTCACCGGTACTTCGTTCACACTTCCTTTTTCCGCTTCTAACCCTCCCGGTACGTCCTTCTTGCAAATGGATGGCTCATCAAAGCTCGGCCCCTTTCTCATTCCTACCCCGCTAGACTTGATCATCATTACCGTCTGAGAGGCTTTCTCCTTTCCTTCTTCTACCCGTACCAACTCGATCATGTTGGTCTCATGATGAGTTGGAAGTGGGTTTTGGTTGATGTTGGGCTCTGTTGGAGTCTGGACCTCAATCCTGCGAGTGTCGATGAGCTCCTGGATGGCCGTTTTCAACCTCCAACACTTTTCCGTATCGTGTCCCGGACATCCTGAGCAGTATGCACAATTTACTGAATGGTCCAGGTTCTTTGGAAGAGGGTTTGGTAGCTTAGCTTCAACCGGATTTAGCAACCCTACTTGCTTCAACCGGTGGAACAGACTGGTGTAAGACTCCCCCAAGGGAGTGAAAGTCTTTGGCCTTGGCGCCTTGTCGCCCTTGAATGCCTGGTTCGGACGAAAACTCGCGCCCGAGGGGTTTCTGTAAGCTCTTGGGGGTGGATAGTTGTTTTGCGGGTTTGGTGCACGCCACGGTGCATGGACGGGAGGTGCAGAATAGGACTGTGCGTGATGGACAGTAAAATGGGGATCAGGTGTTGGATAGTAATGTTGCGGGTGGTTATATGGGTTGTGGAAGTAATTTTGGTGGTGAGGCTGGAGCGGGCTATATTGGGGTGCGGGGCCTCTATTTCTGAACCATGTCCCGGACTCGACTGCCGCGACTTCCTCTTTCCTCTTTTTCCCAAGTACTCCTCCAGTACCACTTTGGATAGCCTGAGTGGTGGCTTTCAATGGCTGAGTAGCTCATGATCTTGTTGGCTTTCAAGCCTTCCTCAATCATAGCCCCCATTTTTATCACCTCAGTGAATGATTTGCCCACGGACATCACCAGATGTCCAAAATAGGTTGGCTCTAGTGTCTGCAAGAAGTAATCCACCATCTCGCTCTCTCTCATAGGCGGATCTACCCTTGCTGCCTGTTCCCTCCAGCGGAAACCAAATTCCCTGAAACTTTCAGCGGGTTTCTTCTCTAATTTTAGCAATGATAGGCGGTCGGGGATTATTTCGAGATTGTACTGGAACTGCCCGATAAAAGCTTGAGCCAAATCATCCCACGTAAACCATCTGCCGGGGTCCTGTCTAGTGTACCACTCCAGCGCAGATCCTCCCAGACTCTGACCGAAGTAAGCTATCAGAATCTCGTCCCGTCCTCCGGCTCCTCGCATTTTACTACAAAACCCTCGGAGGTGGGCTACAGGATCACCGTGCCCCTCGTATAGGTCAAACTTGGGCATTTTGAACCCGGCCGGCAACTGGACATCGGGGAACGGACATAGATCCTTGTAAGCGACACTGACCTGGTTACCCAAACCGTGCATGTTCCTGAAGGACTGCTCCAGGCTTTTAACTTTTCTAATAACTTCCTCATGTTCCGAACTTTGGAAGTGCTTTTCCGGTTCTGCCGGATTATCCCAGTGAGGGGTATGTGATTGCGGTTCAGGAGCCCTAAAAGTAGGCTCTGGAGGATAGTAAGAGTTGTCATGGATCTGAACATGCGGCTCGCCGGACGACCTTTGTAGAGTAGCAGGTGGAGGTGCCACAAAGACAGGGGTGACTGGAGGAGGATTTGGCTTGGCTGGTGGAGTGTGGGTGGCATATGGGTTTTCCCCCTGAAAGTATGGATAGATCGGGGCGCTTGTCGAAGGATCGATGGGTGGATGTTCCGGAGCTGAGGCGAGAGTAGGGAGGTTTGGTGAGGACTGTCCCCTAGCCCAGGCTAGGTGCATCTCTGTTATCTGATGTCTCAACCGTTCTACCTCCTCTTTCATGATTTGCATCTCCGATTTCTCTTCCTCGAGACTTTTACCGGAACTAGACATACTTGCTGTAATTGGCCCTTTAGATCTAGTACGGTAATGGTGGCTGGCCAGTATATTCTGTCAAACCAACTGCTAAACTTTTCCGGAAATGCAACAAACTTGTTAGTTTACCGAGTTTAACAGATATGTTATAGCACGTTGGATGTAATGTACCTAACCAAATAACCCTTTCTACATGTACTCGTAACATGCGTCATTCCAGCTTTTCTCTTTTTTCTCTTTTTCCTTTTTTTTTCTTCTTTTTCTTTTCTCTTTTTCAACTATCCTTGAAAGCCTTATTGTTATTAACCTTCGTATCCTTTTCCTTTCTTTTTTAGTGGTGGTCGAATCTTATGTGGATTGCCTACGTATCACGTCCCCGCGTGAATCAGACCGAGCGTAGTTCTGGTAACAAGATTGTGGCAAAATTCAGTAACTTTTATATCAAATAAAACCTTAAAGTTACAAAACATGTCTTACAATAATCGACAAAATAGAGGAATGCTTGACTCGAAAAAGGAAAATAAAATGCCAACCAACTTGACTCCCTATTTCAAAATACATTTTTAAATCAGAAGTCTAATGCTCTAAAATTCCTGGGGGCCCGCGAGGCATCATTCGGCCTTGCCGCGGGCCTTGGTGTGAGGTCCTTGTGTAGTCCCCTTAAATCTCTCATGATCTGATGAACGTAGCCCATAACCGAAGCAAAAAGGGCAGGGCGGGGCATCTGTTCGCAATCTAAACACTTCATGGTGACATAGTGCCCTATTTCTCCAATTCTGTCCTTGATCATGTCCCTTTTTCTGAGTAGCTGTTCTATCTGTTGGTTTTTCGCCCCCAATCTTCGAGCATTTTTGGTGACTTGGTCTAAGAGCCTATCCACTTGTTCTTGCAATCGGGCCATCAAATCGTGGCAACGGTCGAGGTCTGCTCTGGCATCTCGGGCTTGCTTGAAAACCCGCTCCCCGAGGATAACATTTGCTTCCCTTAGACTAGTGATGATCTCAGTGTAATCTTCCTCTATCCGTTGCAGGTGAAGTGCTTGTTGATGTGCCTCCTTTTTCCAGCTAGCACGGACCCTCATTGTTTGGGCCTTCGACTCTTCCAATTCTCTTTGGACATCGGCAACTTGGCTTCTCAAACCTTTTATCAATTTTTCGTCTGCTCGACTCCTCAATTGTCTGTCAGCGTCCCTTTTCATTTGCTGGATCTGAGCCCTCAAAAAGTCATTTTCTTGTGCCAACTTCTTTTTATCTCCCTCGTCGGCGGCGGCTTGCATATCCTTTTCAAATTGGAGATCTTGGACCCGTTGCTCTATCTTACCGATCTTTGTTCGGTAAACCTCTTCCTTAGCTAACCAGTCCCATTGTTCTTGTGACGCTTCAGCAAATTCCTTGAGGTGAGGTCTTTTGGCTGGTCTTTCACCCGATATTTCTCCTTTGTACCAAGTAAGATATCCGGGCGCAACCTCTCCTCTAGCTCGATTTTGCACACAAGTGTTTGCCTCCAGATATTGGCATTTGCTCCAGATCTGGCAGACCCTTGCTTCTGGGAATTGACCATCGGGACCAATTTCAATAACCTGGGTACTCAGGTCTTCTTCTTTGGGTACTATCTGGCACCTCCCGAGCTGTCTCAACACTCGATGGGGCGCATAAGGTTGAATGCTTTTAAGTCCCATTAAGAGAAAGGGGGACCTAGCCGCTGGCATGTACACGATTCTGTCTATCCGTAACCAACCCAACGTCCATTGTATTCGACTTGCGCTGAGAGCCTGAAAGTATGCCCTCCATGCCAATGTTCCTTCGGGCAGGACGGTCCTATCAATCCTTGTATAAAATTCGCTTATGCAAGTTTTCTCAACCAACCCATATCTCAAGAATTAGGTACGACGACACAGGTGCTCAATCATCCACATCTGTAGCAGTAAATTACAGCCTTCGAAAAAATCTCCTCCGGCTTTGCAGATTGTGAGGGCTCGATATTTGTCTGACAGTATCATAGGAGCAAGAGTACTTTCGCTTTGGTCAAGCAAAGTATTGACGACTCCGGCTATCTTTATATCAATGTTCCCGTCTTTCCTTGGGAATACCACGAGTCCTAAAAAGGCTATCATGAAAGCAACTCGTCCGTGCTCCTCCCATTTCTGGCGATTACCCTTGCTGCATAATTTGTTTTCTGGCTTGTCGAAACCTCCCACATGACCGTACCTTTGATAGATGAAGCTTAAAGTACAAAACCCTTGTGCTAGATCCGGGTTACGTACCGTTCTGGCTATCTTCAGTGAGTCTAAAAACCGGTGTATGGCGACAACCCTGGGAGCGATTAGATATTGATGCCCCAATGGTATATCAATGTTTCCAATGTATCCGGTCATCTCCTCCACAGTTGGGGTGAGCTCGAAGTCCGAGAAGTGAAAGACATTGTGCGCGGAGTCCCAATATGTGACTAATGCTCTTATGATGTCCCCACGAGGTTTTATTTCAAGCAGACCTGTGAGACCTTTCAAATACTTTTTAACCTCATCCTGCCCTTCTTGGCCTAGATCATCCCACCATAGCCGTATTTGTACCGGAATTTTAGTCATGAGTGAAAAGGGTTCATTTTGAATCGTGCTCATCCTGCACATTTATTTAAAGAAAACGATCATTTTGGCTGGCAATGATTTTTTCAAAATTTACAGATTTTGGTATATTTTTTTTTTTTGAAAAATGGCAAGTTGGACCCGACGGGGGTTGCCTACGTATCTCACATCCGGTGAGAATCAAACCCGCGTAGTTCGGTCCGTCAAGACAAACTATTTTCTTTTATTGACCGACAAAGAAAACACATTTTGTTAAGAAACACATTTCTTTTATTGACCGACAAAGAAAACACATTTTGTTAAGACCTATTGTCGGTGAAGTCAACCTTCCGTCGTCTTTTATTAGCAAACTGCACTATTGATTTGTTGGTACAACACATTTTTGTATTTTCTGAAAATATCTATTTACCCATATTGTTTCCTTTTGTTTTTCGTTTCTCTTCAGTATTTAAAAGCCGGTCAGCATGCAAGTTCGAATAAATGCTTGAAACAAACATGGTATAGCAGGATGGTCTTTTCATTTCAGGTTGCCTGTCCTAGACGGACCCAACCCCTGTGTTGAGTCCCCTAAGTCAAGTGCAACGTGATGCAAATAAGCGTTTCCTACTAGGGATCCGGTATGCAGTTATGTTATTCTAAGTTCAAAACCTCGGTACATGATCTAGACTGTGTACCCAAGCGGACAACTCGGGCTGAGGAAGGAGCTCCTTTCCGGGAACCAAAAGGCCAACCGGCTTAGAAACTTTCCGAGCCTCTTCATTATTTCGGGGTATGACACTAACAGAATAAGGAGTCTCAACCAGTGAGCACATCCCCGGGGTGAGAAGTGAAGGGTTTGCGGCACAGTTTTATATACAGTTCACGCAATATCAAAGCGGTAAACATATAACGGTCTGTATATACAGTGCAACTAGTATCAAAGCGGTAGACATGTAGCACATTAATTAAACATGTAGTAAAATCAGATATAGACAAAACAACAATTTAACTGAGCTCGAATTCTTAGACCCTGAACCGAAGTTCAGAGCATTGTTCCCCAGTGGAGTCGCCAGAGCTGTCACACCTCCTTTTTCCGCGCCCGCGGGGGCACGAGGGAGTTTTTTTTTCAATTAAAGGACAATCGAAACGGGATTTATTTATTTAATTCAGAGTCGCCACTTAGGAGATTTATGGTGTCCCAAGTCACCGGTTTGAATCCCGAATCGAGGAAAAGATTGACTCCGTTAAACAGTCTGCGTACCAGAAATCCGGATAAGGAATTTTGTTAACCCGGGAGAAGGTGTTAGGCATTCCCGAGTTCCGTGGTTCTAGCACGGTCGCTCAACTGTCGTATTTGACTAAATTATCTGATGTTTTTATGTGCAAATTTTAATGTTCCGCTTTTCAATTTTAGAAGAATTGCGACGTCACGAAAATACATTTCGAGCCGCACCGCAACCAGTACGCCTGCGACTTTAATGTATTTCAGTTTCGCCGAGAGTAAGATTTGGGTCACATAAATGCACACCCGTATTTAGGAAAGTAATTTTATTTCAAATCGTGCCCTGAGAGTCTATCGTCTGTTTAACTTTGGGAAAAGACCGTGGAATTCACTAAACAGTCCTTCCGAGCCTAAGTTCTCATGGCAATTATTGAGGGCCCCGCAATTTGGGTGGTTTTGTTTGGCGAGGCTCATCTCATTATTATTTATTAAGGGCGGATCCTAACATGGCTATGATTTTCTATTTGATTCTTGTCTCTAAGAAAAGAAAAAAATATATATATAATAAAGAGAAATGTCCTAATTGATTAATCCGTGAACAACCTTATTAGCAAAGCGAAACCCGCATTCACTTACTCGTATTGGTTATTCGCGTTTCGAGTTTAAAGTCCTCTTCATTTTTTATTTAATTGCTAGTCGAGAAGCATGACTTGAGCAACATAATCATAAGCTAATCGTCTTCTAAATGACTTATGCTTTCGCCACGTAATTCGAGTTGTCGAAGTTAACATTCGAAGAAAACATGATTTAATATGAATGAGAGGCCTAAATACTTATTGTTGAATAAACTAACCCTTTCCAATTCCTAAGTTTCAAGCCATTCCGGATAATGTATGATTTATATTAACATGCTTCAACTTTGCTTCTAATTTTATCTTGAAAGGAACCTGGATTGGTTTCTAGTTTATGCATATCTCCTACTTCACTGGCTTGAGCCAACATTAGCAATATAGCTTTGCATTTTTAGATCAACACTTCTAGATATAACATTCGCAAGCTATCTACTTGGTTTAGTATTTTCATAAAAAACAGTCCCATTTCTAGCATAATGTAAGTACAAATATGAGGTAAGAATAGACATGTACACATCTCCTAATGTATATTCTAATATCATATTTGAACATGCCCTTCAACAGGCCAACGGTTGAACATTTTCCAATTCCGCATTTCAATTTGAAGTTATACCAAGCCAGTCTCGAAAACACATACCTAGAGTTCGAAAAATCAAAAAATATGGAGGTGAGTCAGTGATAACTTCTAGCGATTGGCAGCTAGCAGACAGAAACAACAACAGCCAACCAAACAGCAACAACCAGCGACGAACAGTAAAGAAAAACCCACGACCAGCAAAACAGTTGACCCAGAAATAGATGGGAGAAAATCCGTGTAAAACTCCAGCCAAGAAACCAATGAGACAAACAGAAGCATGCAACAACAACCACCACAACAACGACCTCAACAACAAAACAGCAGCAACAATAGCCACCACAACAACACAGACCAACAACAACAATAGCAGCAACCACAGAAGCAACAGCAACAAACCAACACCGCCAACCTCGACAACACACAGCAGCAAACAAACAGTCTCTACAACAACTGAATAACAACAACAACAACCTCTACAATGGAACAGTGACACAATGTGTATGTGTGTGTGTATTTCTGCTTATTCGTGTGTCCTCTTTTTATCTGAAATCCCTCTATATATATTCAAATTCCCCCAACTGGCCAGCCTATCCTTAGAATTGTTTTTACCCTCTGGCCAGCCCATACCCTGCTCTGTTTTTACCACTTAAACTTGTCTAAGCATGGGTGTTATTAGTTTACTATGATCTCTGTCCAGACAAGGCTAAGTGCCCTGCTGTGACAGCAGGCTCCACTGTCCAGCTTCATGTGCAGGGCATCAGGAATATTTTAAAATGCTAACACCTAATTTCCTAGTCAGCTAATTCCAATCTTAATTTCAGTTTCAATCAAACATTCCAATTCAATTCAAAAGTGCTAATCGCTGTCCGGAATCTCAAACAAATCAACCTATGCAGTTAAACGACGACATTTAATCAACTACAACACATAACAATGATAACAAATTAATTAGCCAAACAGTGATTCTGAAAATCTCGGCAAAAAATGAAAACCAAATATTCGACGACGCTAATCGAAACGAATAACTATCCTATGACAAACACATTCGAACAACTAACATAATACAAATTGACCAAATAAAAGGTCTTTGGTAGGAGAATAGAAAAATAGAGAATTTAAGAAGAATATCCGAGAAATCAACAATGAATGAAACTAACAGAACGATTAAACTAAACTAACGAGTATGAATAAACTAGAACCGTAAAGGAGAAGAAATACCTCAATCTTCAAGCTAAATCCTAACTCGTCCGGTTATCAATGTGGCTCGAACTTGGATTCTTCGTTTTTGAGGCCAATGGACCTTAATTGAGATGTTTTCAATAATGAAAATATCCCAATTAAGGTCTATTAGACCTCAATTAGGCAGGAATCGAGTTTAGGGTTTATGGCCGAGATTTTGGGGCTCGACTGGTTCCGGCAAGATTCGAACAAAACTAAGGCCGGTGGGGGTATGAGGGAGCTCATGGGAAGCTATGGTGTGATTTTGGTGAGGTTTGGCATGGTTTTCAAATCCCGGCGACCTTTGATTCAATATTCGACACGCTCGAAACGGATTCGAGACTAACGGAGGCCGGATTCGAAGAGAGGGAGGTGAGGAGAAGGGTTGGTGTAAATTTGGTGGCCGTTGGCCTACCGGAACCGCCGTGAGGCGATTTCCGGCGGGCGGAGCACGGTGGTGGGCGGCGAGGTTGATTCGTCTCTAAGAGAGACGACGAGTGTAAGGGGGGTCCGGCTTGGGGGCGGGGTGGGCTTTTGGGATTTATATACCAATGTGAGAAATAAATCCTGGCCGTTTGATCTGATGAGATCAACGGCCTGGATCGCTTCATTTATCCAAACGATACCGTTTGGTCGTTTATTGGAGCCGGGTTGTCTGTGGGTTGATTGGGTCGGGTTGCATAACGGGTTGGGAGATGAAGCATTGGCCGTTGGATCCACTGAATTGAACGGCCCAGATCAGTGCTTCTTGAACGGGTATACAGGGGAGATCGTGGCCCTAGGATCAATTCAAAATGAACGGCCACGATCGAGGACGGGTTGGACTGGACCAGAGGTGATTCGCTTGGGCCTGGCTTTTGGACTAAGTTTTGGCCCAAATCTGATCTCCTTACTACACTCCATGTTGCATTATTGTATACATATATCTATATATACATATATATATATATATATATATATATATATATATATATATAAACAAATCGACTTGTAGCACCTATAATTAATTTTTAGTAACAATTAACACAATTAACTACCAAATTGTACATTAAATGACAAGAACTACAAAAGAAATACCCCTTTTTTATGACTTTTCATTTTCGCAAAAATAAAACTTAACTATTTCTAAGTACGGAACTGACCCTGCAAATATAAATGCGACATATTTGGTATATGTATTTTGATTGTTAACTTAAGCAAACAGACACGGACCCACAAATGCAAGCGATAAGAAAAAGAACATGTGATCCCCAAACATTGCAAACAAACAAAAACTCTTTTATTTTTGATATTTTGGGAGTAATTCGTGTGAGGCAAAAATTACGTGCTCACAAGATGTAGTTTCAAAAAGTACGGAATTTCCCCGATATGTTTTTAGCTGATCTTTCGGACATGCCGCCCGATAGAGATATCGATTTTGGAATTGATATGTTGCCAAGCACTTAGCCCATTTCTATTCCTCCGTATCGCATGGCTCCTCCTAAGTTGAAGGAGATGAAGGATCAATTGCAGGAATTGTTGGGTAAGGGTTTTATTCAGCCTAATATTTTGCCATGGGGTGCTCATGTCTTGTTTGTAAAGAAGAAGGATGGTTCTATGCGTATGTGCATTGATTATCGCCAGTTGAACAAAGTTACAGTGAAGAACCGTTATCCTTTGTCATGTCTTGATGATTTGTTTGACCAGTTTCAAGGCGCACAAGTGTTTTCCAAGATTTATTTGCGCTCAGGTTACCATCAGTTAAAGATTTGGGAGTTAGATATCCTGAAGACTGCCTCCAGGACTCGGTATGCTCATTACGAGTTTCTTGTTATGTCATTTGGGCTAACTATTGCCCCGACAGCTTTTATGCATTTAATGCACAATGTATTCATGCCATATCTTGACTCATTTGTGATTGTTTTTATTAATGATATTCTGGTATATTCTCGGAGTCGGGAAGATCATGAGCAGCACATGAGGATAGTACTTCAGACTCTAAGAGAGAAGAAATTATATGCAAAGTTATCAAAATGTGAGTTTTGACTGAGTTCTATGGCATTCCTAGGCCATGTGGTATCGATTGAGGGCACTCGAGTGGATCCAAGGAAGGTGGAGGCCGTGCAGAGTTGGCCCAGGACCATTCTTAGTTGCAGAGATTAATAGTTTTCTTAGCTTAGAGGGTTACTATCGTTGATTTCTTGAGGTTTTTTCATCTATTGCAGTACATATGACTAGGCTAACCCAGAAGGGTGCTCCGTTTAGGTGGACAAAAGAGTGTGAGGAGAGCTTTCAGAATCTCAAGACAACTTTAACTACAATCCCAGTATTTGCCCACTTATTTGGGGTCTTATACTGTCTGTTGTGATGCCTCATAGGTTGGACTTAGAGCGGTGTTGATGTAGGACGGTAGGGTGATTGCCTACGCGTACAGACAGTTGAAGGTGCATGAAAAGAACTACCATGTCCACAATCTTGAGTTAGCTGCTATTGTTCACGCCTTGTGAGATCTATATTGACCATCAAAGTTTGCAGCACTTGCTTAAGTAGAAGGACCTGAATATGCATCAGAGGAGATGGTTAAAGTTGTTAAAGGATTATGATATTACTATTCTTTATCACCCGTGCAAGGCCAATGTGGTTGTCGATGCCTTGAGTCGCCGAGCGGAGAGTTTGGGGAGTTTGGCATATCTACCAGCCTCAGAGAGACCTATGATGATGGATGTTCAAACTTTAGCTAGACAGTTCGTGAGATTGGACCTTTCAGAGCCCAAAAAGGTTCTAGCCTGTATGGTTTCTCGGTCTTCCCTATTTGATCGTATTAGGGAGCGACAGTATGATGGCCCTCATTTGCTTGTACTTCAAGGTAGAGTTGAGCGTGTTGATGCCAGAGATTCCACCATCGGGGATGATGGGGTATTGAGGATGCAGGGCCGGATTTGTGTGCCCAATATCGATGATCTTCGAGAGTTGATTCTAGCAAAGGCCCATAACTCGCAGTATTCTATCCATCGGGTGCAGCGAAGATGTATCAGGGCTTTAGTGGAGATTCTTAGTGGAAAAGAATGAAGAAGGATATAGTTACATATGTGGCTCGGTGTTTGAATTGCCCGTAGGTAAAGTACGAGCAACAGAGGCTCGACGGTTTGTTTCAGAGACTTGAGATCCCGAGTGGAAGTGGGAGCGTATTATCATGGATTTTGATGTTGGGATCCCACAAGCTTTGAAGAAATTTGACGTAGTATGGGTCATTGTGGATCGGCTGACCAAGTCCACTTATTTCATACCTGCGTGTACCACTTACTCATCGGAGCGGTTGGTGGAGATTTATATTAGGGAGATAGTCCGATTGCATGGTATTCTAGTTTCTATCATCTCAGGCAGAGCTGCTCAATTTACATTGCAGTTCTGGAGAGCCGTGCAGCAGGAGTTAGGCACTCGGGTGGAGTTGAGCATGGCATTTCAACCCCATATGGACGGACAGTCCGAGCGCACTATTCAGATTCTGGAGGATATGCTTCGTGCGTGCGTGATTGAGTTTGGAGGGTCATGGAATCATTTTCTGCCCCTGGTGGAGTTTACTCATAATAACAGTTATTAGTCCAGCATTCAGATGGCGCCGTATGAGGCCTTATATGGTAGGAGATGTAGATCTCCGGTAGGTTGGTTTGAGCCGGGTGAGGCCAGGCTATTGGGAAAGAGATGGTTTAGGATGCAATGGAGAAGGTTAAAGTGATTCAGGACAGACTCCGTTCAGCTCAGTCCATACAAAAGAGTTACGCGGACAAGAAGGTTCGTGATGTTGCGTATATGGTTGGCGAGCGTGTTCTACTTCTAGTTTTGCCTATGAAAAGCGTCACGAGGTTTGGAAAGAAAGAGAAGCTAAGACCGAGGTTCATTGGGCTTTTTGAGAACTTGAGGTGAGTTGGGGAGGTTGCTTTTGAGCTTGCCTTACCTCCAGTCTAGAAGGAGTTCATCCGGTATTTCATATTTCGATGCTCCAGAGATATCACGATGATCCGTCACACGGTTGGATTTCAGTTCAGTCCAGTTGGATAAGGATCTATCCTCTATTGAGGTCTGAGGAGCCAGTGGCCATTTTGGGTAGGCAGATCAGAAAGTTGAGGTAAAAGGACATTGCCGCAGTAAAGGTCCAGTGGCGGGGTCAGCCAGTCGACTTGGGAGAGCGAGAAGGATATGTGCAGCCAGTATCCTCATCTTTTTGCTACTTCAGGTATGTTCTCTATGCTCGTTCTAGAACGAATGAATGTTTAAGTGTAGGAGGATGTAACAAACCTATCGGTCATTTTTGGATTTATGCACCGATCCCCTATTAACTACTTCTCCTAAGTTCATTTATGCTATTTTGGTTTGCTGGGACATTTGTTGTTAGAATTTGGAGTGTTTTGGGATGCTTAGTCCCTAAATGAGAATTTAAGAGTTGAAAAATATTCCATACTCAAAACAATGTAAAGATGACCTCGAAATGGAAATATGATGGTTTTGTTAGCTCCGTTAGGTGATTTCGGGGTTGGGAGAGTGTTCGGAATGTATTTTGGAGGTTCGTAGCTCATTTAGGCTTGAAATACCGAAGTTTGAATTTTTGAAGTTTCTGGTCCGATAGTGAATTTTTGATCCGAGGGTCGGTTTGGAATTCCGAAAGTTGATATAGCTCCATCATGTCATTTGGGATGTGTGTGCAAAATTTCAGGTCGTTTGGGCGAGGTTTGGTTAGGTTTTTGATCGAAAGTGTGTTTGGTTGGAATTTGAAATTCTTAGGCTTGAATCTTAGCTTAGTTCATGTTTCTAGCATTGTTTTGAGTGATTTAAGGATTGGTGCAAGTTTGAATGATGTTACAGGATATATATGCAGGTTTGGTTGAGGTCCCGGGGGTCTTGGGTGTGTTTCGGATGCTTAACATGTCATTTCCTTCTATTTTTGAACTATTGTTGCTGCTTTTGGTGTGCCTTAATCGTGTTCGCTTTATGTCCTTCGCGTTCGCGAAGGCTTATTTTGGCCACCTGGGAATTCCTTCTACGCATTCGTGTTTAGAGCCTCACATTCGCGAAGCTTTGCCTTCGCCTTCACCGCGTTTGCATCCTCCTTATCGCGTTCGCGTAGGTTTAAAAGCTCCTTCATCGCAATCGGGTTGCTTTCCACGCGTTCGCGTATGGCAAATTTTTGGCCTTTCATTTTTCTTCAACGCGTTCGCATGCACAGGTTCGCGTTCGTATAGTTGCTGGGCCAGGCCTTCGCGTTCGCATCTCTTCATTCGCGAACGCGAAGGGCATTTTGGGGACCTTCGCGTGAGGCCTGCCGCGTTCGCGATGCTTTAATGATTTGAACAGTACTTAATATTTAAAAAATGAGATTTTGCCATTTTTATCAAAACTCAAGGTTTGAAGCTTGGATTTGGGAGCAATTTCAAGGGTCTTTCAAGGGCAATCACTGGGTAACGATTCTCTACTCTCCTATGACTAAAACCAATTAATCTAATCGTGAATTCACCCTTTAATTTCGTATTTTTGAATGGAAAATGGGTAAACTTCTTAAACCTAACTATGGGGTTTTGAAGGGGCATTTGATCTCCGATTTGGGAGATTTTTATATGGTTAGACTCATGAGAGTACGAGGGTTATGAAAACGTAAAAATTATTCGATTTCGAGACGATGGATGGAGGGGCATTTGGGTCAATTTACCTATTTTTTCGCCCTAGATTTAAATTTAATAGTGATTAAATTTATGATGTGTAATTCAATTAAATAGATTTGGGCCATTTGGAATCGGATATTCATGGCAAGGGTGCAGTTTCTAGTGATATTGAGCCGATTCGAGGTAAGTGACTTGTCTAACCTTGTGTGGGGGACCTTTCCCCTTAAGATTGTTCTTGATATTTGAGTGCCTTGTACGTGAGGTGACGAGCGCGTACTTGAGCCGATTGATGAGAATCCGGTTTTACTTAAGTTGTTAATATTTAACTTCCTTTCTTACTTGCCTTATCTAACTTTAAGCTTATTACTTGTGCTAGGCTAGGAAAACATGTTTAACTAACTTAATTGCCTAATTGCTTAAGTTGTTTAATTATACTATGTGAAGTATGCTAGGCTAGTTCTATTTGCTGCTCTATTTTTCGTACTTATCCCTTAGTTTGTTTCTGGCTGAGATTGCGTATTTAAATTGAGACTACGGATGTGCGGTAGCTGCCCCCATGTTTGTTTACTTTAGGACTACAAGTTTAATTCCCGGGAGATCCCCCCAGCACTTTTATTTTGGGACTACGGGATGGTATCCAGGGAGATCCCCTACAATTGATGATTGGACTACAGGACGGTATTCCGGGAGATCCTCGATATTGATATGAGAGTTGGACTGCGGGATGGTATCCCGGGAGATCCATTGGACAGTTGAGGAAAGGGCTACAGGACGGTATCCTGGGAGACCCTCGTTGGTATTTTGGAATTTAGATGTGTTTACTTTGTGTTTCTACTTTATCGTTGTAGTTATCCTTGCTCGTTGTTTTGCCTTATTACACTGCCGCATTTATTAATTTTTGTCAGACTCTACCCTATTAATTATTATTACGGTATTATTTTTACCGCAGTAGGGCCCTGACCTTTCCTCTTCACTACCCAATCGAGGTTAGGCTTGGCACTTACTGAGTACTGATGTTGTGTACTCATGCCCTTCCTGTGCATGTTTTTCATATGCAGATCATCCAGGTACCTCTACTCAGGCGCACTATCCTTGAGGCGAGTAGACATACGGAGACTTCGAGGTATATCTGCAGCATCCACCGACAGAAGAGTCTTCTTCCTTATTCTAGTTGTAGAGTTGTTATTGTTAGCGGAAACGTAAAAGAAAGAACACAAGATTTAACGTGGTTCGGATCAAAATAATCCTACTTCCACCAGAGAACAATTGCCTTTCTATTATTTAGAAAGGAAGGGAAGATTTTCCAATTACACTTAAGAGAATTTCTCTCTTAACTCTCTACTTACTACAATATATTGTATTGTTTTTGGGATTGTTTCTACAAATGAAAGAGTACATCTATTTATAGGGGTAAGGACCTCCTCTTAATGTCATTGGTGACATCAAACTACCTCCTCTTGATGTCATGGGTGACATCAAAGGAGGAAGCTTCCTCCTAGCATTCATGCCAGCTCTTTCACACCAACTCTTCCAATTGACATGCCATTGTTTTAAACCTAAACCAACATTTTCAGCATGCCATTGTTGACTAAACATAAACCAACATTTTCAATCTCCACCTGGGTTTGCGTTTCGAGTGTGCGTGTGAACAACTCTGGCCAAAACTTCTAAGCTTACTGGGCAATCCCGTTGTAAGAAACAAGAAGAATCAAACCATGGTTGAACATACCACCTCCACCTAACAATTGTTCTCTTCGGAGTTGCATCAGTTGATGCACACCCCCGCCAAGTCTTTGCAGTGTGCAAACTTAGCGAGCGGGACTATCTTGGTCAACATATCTGCAGCATTATCGGCTGTGATAACCTTCACGACCTTGATAGTTCCCTCTTCAACAACATCTCAAAGGAAATGAAATCCGACATCAATGTGTTTAGTGCGCTCATGAAATCTTTGATTTTTCATTAGATGAATAACACTCTGACTATCACATCTAAGAGTTGATTCCAGCTGAACTAAACTCAATTCTACTACTAAACCTTTTAACCAGATAGCTTCCTTCACCGCCTCCGCTGCTGCCATGTATTCTGCTTCTGTCGTAGACAAAGCGACAATCGATTGCAGAGTCGACTTCCAACTAACGGCACTGCCAACGAGGGTAAAGATGTATCCAGTTGTGGACCTTCTTCGGTCAAGATCTCCTGCATAGTCAGAATCCACATAACCAAGAATTGAAATACCTCCACCACTTTTTCAAAATGTCAGACCAACACTAGAAGCTCCTTTGAGATATCTCAATAACCACCTGATAGCTTCTCAATGCCTCTTTCCTAGGCTAGACATGTATCTACTTACCACACTTACAGATTGAGCGGTATCTGTACGTGTGCATACCATAGCATGCATAATGCTACCAACTGCACTGGCATAAGGAATCTTTGACATATGCTCCACCTCATCCTCGGACTGAGGCATTTGTAACTCTGAAAGTTTAAAATGAGGAGCTAATGGTGTACTTACAGGCTTGCACGTATGCATATTGAATCTCTCGAGAATCCTTTCAATATACCTCTTCTGAGAAAGATGTACAACACCGTCTTCTCTTGAAATCTCCATACCAAGGATTTTCTTTGCGGCTCCTAAATCCTTCATGTCAAATTCCTTACTCAACAGTTTCTTCAAAGCATTTATCTCTGTAATGTTGTTAGCAGCAATAAGCATATCATCAACATACAACAATAAATAAATCATTGAGTTACCGGACATCTTCTTGTGATACACACAGCTATCAAATGCACTCCTTGAGAATTCATGTGTAGTCATGAATGCATCAAACCTCTTGTACCACTCTCTAGGGGATTGCTTCAAACCATACAAAGACTTCTTTAGTTGGCATACGTGATCTTCTTTTCCCTCAGCTAGGAAACCTTTCGGCTAATCCATATAGATTGTCTCTTCTAGATCACCGTGTAAGAAAGCGGTTTTGACATCAAGCTGTTGAAGCTCCAAGTCAAATTGTGCAACCAATGCTAGTAGCACGCGAATTGAGCTATGCTTCACGACCGGAGAGAAAATCTCATTGTAGTCAATTCCCTCCTTCTGACTAAAACCTTTTGCAACCAATCTCGCCTTAAACCTAGCATCTTCCACTTCAGGAATTCCCTCTTTCTTTCTGTAGATCCACTTGCATCCAACTGTCCTCTTCCCCTTTTGTCTTTTCACTAAGACCCATGTCTGATTCTTATGAAGAGACTCCATCTATTCTGTCACGGCTAACCATCATTGTGCAGCATCCTTGTAAGAAGTTGCTTCAATATACGAGGAGGGCTCCAGATCCTTAATCTCTTCTTGTGCAGCTACGAACGCATATCCAAGCAAGTTTGCTTGATTTATAAGGGCATTCCGGTTCTCGTGTCTGCCTCTTCTCCCTCCCTTTCGCAATTGTGTATGGTTCATTGACAACAAGTTCTTCAAGGTCTACATCTTCTGACTCATCTTTGACATGAGTCTCTTGATCCTTTTCCTTAGCAATCTCCACCGGAGGCTCCACCTGCTCGTTGTTCTTGTTTCCTGAAAACTCCACAAAAACTTTACGGGGATCAAGTATAGAGGATTCTTCGAAGGTGACATCTCTACTAACTATAAATTTGAGTAAAGACAAACACCAAAGTTTGTACCCTTTTACTCCATCCACATACCCTATGAATATGGCCTTCTTAGCCCTTGGTTCAAGCTCTCCGTCATTAATGTGATAATAAGCTGGACACCCAAATACTCGTAAGTATTAATAGTTAGAGGGTTCACCTGACCATACCTCATTCGGAGTCTTAAAATCAATTGCCGATTCTGGAGATCGATTGACAATATGAGCAGCCGTGTGAACTGCTTCAGCCCAAAATACTTTGGACATTTTGGCTTGTATGAGCATACAACGAGCCTTTTCAAGAAGATTTCTGTTCATTCTCTTGGCAACTCCATTCTGGATATGCCTGACAGTCGTATGTCTTGAGATCCCATGAACCTTGCATAATTCATTAAACTCTTCATTGCAAAACTCCAAGCCATTGTCTAGCGAAAATACTTTATTTTCCACTCCATTTGATTTTCAACCAAAATCTTCCACTCTTTAAATGCTTTAAAAAGCATCACTTTTTGCCTTCAAAAAATGCACCCAAACCTTTCGTGAGAAATCATCAATAAAAGTGAGAAGATACCTCTTTTCGCCCTTCGATAGAAGTTTAGAGGGACCCCATAAATCTGAATGGATGTAGTCTAGCACTCCTTTTGTCTTGTGTTTTCCAATGCTGAACCTGACCTTCTTTTGCTTTCCTAGAACACAGTGCTCACAAAAGTCAAGTGTGCTGATCTTCTCACCTTCCAAAAGGTTACGATTGCTCAGCATCTCCGGTCCACGTGCGCTCATATGACCCAGTCTCATGTGCCATAGTCTTGCCTTGTCATCATTAGATAACTGCACTGTAGATGCATTTGTAGAGCCAACAATGGTGCTTCCGACCAATGTGTAAAGGCCGTTCTCCAGCTTGCCTTTCAGCATGATTAAAGAACCTTTAGTCACCTTCATAGTTCCTGCTTCGCTCATGTACCTGTAGCCTTGTTCATCCAGAGTACCCAAGGAGATCAAATTCTTCTTCAGATCAGGAACATGACGGACTTGTGTAATAGTCCTCACGACTCCATCATGGCAGCGAACTCGAACCGAGCCAATGCCAACTATTGCACAAGTTGCATTATTGCCCATTACTACGGTTCCTCCACTTTTCTCATAGCTGCTAAACCAGTCTTTTCGGAACGTCATATGCAGAGTACAAGCAGAGTCTAACACCCATTTGTTTCCATAATTACTATTATTACACGATGTTTTTAGTACATAATCATTATCAAAATCATGTACATGTTCAAGTGTAGATGCACTCTCCTTTTCCTTGGACTTTGACATTGGGCAATCTCGTTCAAAGTGCCCTTCTTGCCACAACCCCAACACTCTGTATTCATCTTCTTCACATGAGACTTTGATCTGTACTTTGATTTGCCCTTTCCCTGTTGGCTAGTCCGGCCTCTCACAAAGAGCCCACTTGCCTGGTCATCTCTGTCTCTTTCGATGTGCCTCTGCACATCACTAGAGTTAAGTGCCTGCCGCACTTGCTCAAGCTTGATAGGCTTCTTGCTATACATCATTGAATTCTCAATATCACGATATCTTGAAGTCAATGAAAATAGCAAAGCACATGCAAGCGCCTCATCCTCCCTTTTGATTCCTGCAAACTGTAAGTCCATGACAAGTTTATTAAACACATCTAAATGATCTTGTAACGAAGTACCTGACCCCATCTTAAATATGTGAAGACGCCATTGTAACAACATCCTTGTTGTCACTGATCGGTCTTGGTATAGCTCTTCTAGCTTTTCCTAACTGTTTGGCCGTCTCTTCGGTACCTGTACTCACTTCACAAAGCACGTTAGGTGCAAGGGATAGTTGGATTGCACTCAATGCATCCTCTTCAATCTTCTCCATGTCGGGAGCTGATGTATCCTTAGGATACTTTCCGTCAATAGCATGGATTGAACCTTCCTTCCGCAGTAACGCCTTCATCTGGATCTTCCAGATGTTGAAGTTGGTGCGTCCACTAAATCTATCAATTTCAAACTTCATGGAACTCATCTTTCCTTGTTCTTTATCCTTGGATCGCTAAAGAATCATGTCGCTCTGATACCAATTGTTAGCGGAAACGTAAAATAAAGAACACAAGATTTAACTTGGTTTGGATCAAAATAATCCTACGTCCACCAAGACGAAGGGAATCATTTGGTTTGGAGATGACGGGAATCGTTTGGTTTTAGAGACGCCGGTCGCTGGCGACCACGCCGGAAACGGTGATGGCTCGTGGGGGGGGGGGGTCGTTTGGAAGGGACGAAGAGGGCGCTGAAGGGTCAGGTATGTGGCGACGACTGGCTGTTACACGGATGAAGAGAAAGGGAGGGGGCGGGGTTCGTATGGGGTTGGGTATTAGGGTGTGGCGGCTGGTCTTAGGGTTAGAGGAAATGGAAAAATTAAAGAGAGAATGGGGGTGTCGTTGGTTTAGGGGCGGGTGGACCGGGTCGGGTGGGTTTTTGGGCCGATTTAGGCGGGTATAATACAAGATTATGGTGATTTGGTTTGGGCTGGGGATTAGAATTGGCCCAATTTGAATTTCTTTTTATTATTTTCTCTTATTTTCTTCTAAAATTAAAACCTAAAAATTCTAAAATAAATTGTAAAATCAAAATCAATTAGCTCTTACTGATATTTATCACAAACGATTAAATACCAATGTTACACAATTAAATACTAAAATGTAAGATACATTATTATTAATATTTTTTTACTTTATAAAACACTTAGTTTAAAAATTAATTCCAAATTGTCTAATTAAACTGTAACTACAATTGCACCGTATTTTTTGTTATTATTTTTTTATTTATTTAAACAAATGAACATGCATACAAAAATACAAATAATAATTAAGCAAAAAAGAGAAGTGTTAGCGGAAACGTAAAAGAAAGAACACAAGATTTAATGTGGTTCAGATCAAAATAATTCTACGTCCACCAGAGAACAATTGACTTTCTATTATTTACAAAGGAATGGGAGATTTTCCAATTACACTTAAGAGAATTTCTCTCTTAACTCTCTACTCACTATAATATATTATATTGTTTTAGGGATGGTTTCTACAAATGAAAGAGTGCATCTATTTATAGGGGTAAGGACCTCCTCTTGATGTCATTGGTGACATCAAACTACCTCCACTTGATGTCATGGGTGACATCAAAGGAGGAAGCTTCCTCCTAGCATTCATGCTAACTTTTTCCACCAACTCTTCCAATTGGCATGCCATTGTTGACTAAACCTAAACCAATATTTTCAGCATGCCATTGTTGACTAAACATAAACCAACATTTTCAGTTATCCTATCATGCTTTTGATGTAGTTATGCTGGAGATTAGAGTACTTATTGGAATTCTATTAGCCTGTATTTCCCGTGAGTTTCCGGGTTTTGGGATTTAGTTGTTGACTTCCGCGTATCCTTAGAGTTGTACAGGCCAGAAGGCCTTATACTCAGTTGTTATTTTTCATATGTTCAGTTTTAATTAATTTTTCCGTAGATATTATATTTTTCTGCAATACTTGGATTACCTAGTCATGGGGACTAGGTGCCATCACGACACGTTCACGATCGATAAACTAGGATAGTGACATAATCTCGACTCCTAGCCCTTTGTACCAGCTACAGTTCTGGCATTTGCAACACAGGGTTTGCAACCAATTGTGGACCATGCCTCACATTTGCGAACCCTCGCAACTTCCTTCACCATTGCAACTGCGACAAGAGGCTTCATAATTGCGAGGTTGCCATCCTCGCAAAAGCGAACAGAGTAAAAAATAAGATGACTTCGCAAATGCAAAGAGGAAGTCGCACTTGTGGCATCTGAGCCCCCACTGTCACTTTCGCAATTGCGAGGCTGATGCTCACAATTGCGATAACTGGGCACCAGCAACACCAATAGTTAAATTTTAATGCAATCCATTTTGAAACATGTCTGAAACTCATCCGAGCCATCATGACTTCAAACCAAATATCCACACAAGTCTAAAAATATCATATGAACTCACTCACGCGACCAAAATATAAAGATTAATATCTAGAACTACGAATCGAACACTAAAATGCATAAGTTTCAAAGTAAATTTCAAGAACTTATAGAATTTCCACTAAACTTGTGAATCATATTAAATGAACTCTAAATGATACTAAATTTTGCGGACAAGTTCTGAATATCATAATGGACCCATTCCAAGTCTCAAATTCAAATTCGAGCTCGATAGCTAAAAGTCAACTTGCGGTCAAACTTTTCAGCTTTAAATTACCAAATTTTGATAAAATAACATAAATTAATTTACGGACTTATGAAATCAAATTTGGGCATACGCCCAAGTTCAAAATCATAATGCGAATATACCAGAGCCATAGAAATATTGTTCCAGGGTTGTTTTCACAAATGTTAAAATATATTTCTAATTTAAACTTCTAAGACAAGAATCAAATGGTCCAATTCAACTTGGAAGCTTCCAGGAATGAAACTAACCAACCCCACAAGTCATAAAATTATAAACACACGCGTGTGAAATATAAAAAAGGGAATCAGGGCGCAATTATACAAAACGTTCGGCCGGGTTGTTACAGAATCTTTACACAAATAATCAGTCGTATTCACGTGTTACTTTCCTAGCCAGTACATACAAATTATATATTGATTATACGCGCGCACACGTGTGTATATATATATATATATATATATATATATATAGTATTCTTAAAGCAGTTGCGTGAACTACTATTTAGGATAATTTGGAAAAATTATGCGATACATCAAACTTTATATTGTATTTATCGTTCGTAGCTATAATTTTAACGAATTTACTATTTGTAGTTATATTTACATTTTATAGCAATTTTATTAAATATGAGATTAATTGTTCTGAACTGAAATATGAGAAAAACAATCTCTCATAGCTTAGTTGGTTAGAGCGTCTACTTAGCTAGCAAAGGTCTTGAGTTCGAATCTTAACAAGAATATTTTATTTTTCTATATTTTTGTATTTCACCTTAGTTGTATTTGTTGCGCGAATAAATACACTCGATACATGTTGTATCCATTGTATATGCCTTTGTATATAATTGATACAAATTGTATCCATTGTATACACCCTTCTATTTTGCTTTGGTTATATTGATACATATTGTATTCATTGCACGAATAAATACAATCGTGCGAATGAATACAATTGATACAGGTTGTATTCGTTGGATGAACGAATATAGTCAAGTTGTATTTGTTGCATGTTTGTTACAAGTTAATACCAATTGAATATAGCTAGGAATGCCAATTACGCAAATTGTAGTTATTAGGTTCTAAACTGCAGTGGTTTATGAAAGTTCTTCTTACTTCTTCTGTGAAGAATAAATAAATAATAAAAATAAAAAGGACTTTGATTTGGATCCAGTCAATTTCGAGATGCTGAACCATACTTTTCGTCTCCAGCCCATTCATAATTGGAATTTTTACCTCCTATTGCAAATGTTAACTTCTTATTTATTTTGAATAAATACCATTTAAAAAAATTATATTCTATAGAGACCTTTTAAGATTTATAGCAAAATATTTAATTTTGGTTACCTCCTAGCTCTAAGCCGCTAAATACGCTAATTAGTTACACTATTTTCTTTCTCTCTCTACTTTGATACATCAAATTCTCTTCTTCCATCCCATTAAAATTTTTCATCTCCTCATCCTTCTATCAGATTTGTGCAAAGCTCACTTTAGAAATTGCTTCGGCTCCCGCATCCGATTGAGAGAAACCGAGTTCAGAAACCTCTTTAGTTTCTGATTCTAAAATCTCTCTTCATTAAGCTTTGATTTTGATAGTCATAGCATATGGGGCTCCTACTATTCACAACAAGTTCCCTAAGGTTTTATTGCATTTCGGTGGTTTTAGAAAATAGCATGTTGTGTGATTGACCTTTGAGAATTTTGGTGAGTTACATTTTTGGTTTTGGTTGGATTCTTGAATCAAGACAAGAATAATAGGTTTCGACTTTTTCTATGTTTTGGATTCTTTTGGGACCATCGTGAGTGGTGGTAGTTTCAGCTACGTTAGAATTCACCCGATTGAAAGATTGTTTGGTTTTAATTGGATGATCACAACCGCCAACATTCTTAATCATAGATTTCATATTTTGCTTACCACACAAATTACGATAGCAAGTAATCAAATGACGTCCTTATCAAAGTCAAACAGAGTGTACAAAATCTTCAAATCCTGCTCGAATATTCAAATTGCCTATGGAATCATGGTCGGAATCTGATGTGTCGTTGGAGTCTGAAGTTGAGCAATTTGAAGATTCTATTACCTTTTTAAGAGCATTTTAATGTATCTCGCTGTATTTCTATGTATTTCATTGTATTCACTATCTTTTTTTTTTCATTGTATTCAATGTATCTCATTGTATTCCATGTATTTCATTGTATTCAGTGTTATTTTTTCTCATTGTATTTCAATGTATCCCTCTGTATTCTATCTATTTCAATTTATTTTGCAATTGAGAATCTTTATATAACTGAAAAATATAAAATTGTGTGTTATAATGTGAGTTTGTTGAGTTATATTAGGAGTCTATTATGTTAATTGATCCACTTTCCGTTTTAAAAACTATGTAATCCCCCATTTCACGCCATGAATACAATCGAATACAATAATTTATCTAGCTGTAATCTCATGTTTCACTCTATGAATACCGTCGAATACACCCGAATATAACAACTGATTAGCTGAATTTCCCTGATTCACGCCTATTTTTGCTACAGTAATAATGAATACAGTAAGGCAAAAATCACGTGCTCACAATAACTATAGAAAATATATCTATATTTCGTAATATAACAAATAATATCTATAAATAACTAATTGCTATTAAAAGATAGTGCTTTATGAAAATTTATCTTCGTAATAACCGTAATTGGGCCATCCAATTAGCAGATGGCCCATGATGATGACGGCCCTAATTACTTGTCGGGTTTTGAAGAAAAACCCAATTCTTCACTCTTGCCTTGAAGAAAAAGAAAAGACAACTCAAAGCTTTCACTCTCCCAACTCCATTAAAGGAGAGGCACAGAAAGGCTTCGCATTGCACAAAGTGTGTGAATTCAAACTCCAAAAAACGACATCGTTTTATAATCCCTAACATTTGACAAACAGAATGTTCAGAAACCAGTACGATACCGACGTGACGACATGGTCACCGGCGGGGAGGCTATTTCAGGTAGAGTACGCAATGGAGGCAGTGAAGCAAGGTTCAGCGGCAATAGGTTTGAGATCGAAGACGCACGTGGTTCTCGCGTGCGTTAATAAGGCGAATTCCGAGTTATCCTCTCATCAGAAGAAGATCTTCAAAGTTGATGACCACATCGGAGTTGCAATCGCCGGACTTACTGCCGACGGCCGTGTACTTTCTCGCTATATGCGTAATGAGTGCATTAATTATAGTTACGCTTATGAGTCGCCGTTGCCAGTGGGCCGCCTTGTTGTTCAGCTCGCTGATAAAGCTCAGGTTCGCTCTTTCTCAAAACCCTAAGTTGTTTTGTATCTGATATCTGCTTAAATGATTGCTTTTTTACGGTTTGTTATTTGCTGATGAGCTGAATTCTTCTGTTGCGCTGTTGAAATTGAGGGGCTAGGGTTTAGTCATGCGCAGAATGCAAGGTTTTGGCAGCGGGTGCAGAGCTATAGATATCTAATGAAACAAACTTTGGATTGGAAATTTATGATTTTTTTTTGCATTTACTGTCACAACGGAGTAGTTGGTGCAGTGGTACTCTATATCTGACTGCCTTAGCTCCTGGATCCACCTCTGATTTTAGCTTGGTTCGAAGGGGGTACGGGTGTTCTGGTTTCAAGCTCTTGCTGTGTATTATTATTATTGTTTGTTGAATTGAAGTGTTTATGTTCCTTTTTGCTAGTAGTTTCTCATTCATTGCAAGTTGTATTTTCTCAAGCTGTTGTGGTATAGTATTAGTATCATTTGTTGAATTGAAGTGTTTGTGTTCCTTTTGGCTAGTAGTTTCTCATTCATTATCTCTAGCTGCGCCTCTCTTTTACTTGCAAGATGAACAAATAAGAGACAGTTCTAAGAAAGAGGGTGGGAGGCGGAGGAGGAATCTGTTCAAAAATTTTCTTTTCTGCCTTGCTTTCCTCCCATTGCCGGCGACTTTGAGTAATTGAGTTACAACTTCAATGCAATGAGACATAACTCAATGTGGTTTAGCATGAAGGTTATTGATGTTCGTGTTCCTATTTCACATTCTCTTGGTAAACTTGTATGCTGCTCTCTTGATATATTCAGTAATGAAGCAGTTATCCCAACTATGCAACTACTGGAAGATTGCACCCTAGATTCTTAAACTCCATAAGAATTACTTATCGGATGTAGTTATTGAAACAGTAGACATGAGCTTTAGCGAGTGACCATTCAACAGATTGGTAATAGCTTGAACGCTTGTATTGTTCTATTGACTAGAGTAGGTTTTGTTGTAAATAATCTTGCGTAGTTCTAGAATTAATTTATGTTTTTTTTTCACTTGTCAAATATCCATAAGATCAGTTCGGAACTTGGAATGGAAGAAAACTACTTGCCAACTGCTGCACATTTGAAGCTTATTGGTGCTATGCTTTTTCTTGGGCAATCTATTTGGAGCCAGTTACCATTATATTTTACTGTTGGACAACTCCAGTAAACGCTGATGCACTTTAATTGTTCGCACATGCATTTGTCATTCCTGGAGCTGCATCATAGTCACATTATTGCCCGGCTTGCCCAAACTTTTACCCACTTTCACTTTACAAATGAGTTTCCATAATATGTAGCTGCATCTTGGTATTTTCTTAGTACTGGGACATGATTTGAAATGCTACCTTTAGAGTAATTAAATGTGCCTTTTCTTGGCGTAAAACTGGGTGTAAGATCGTTGGATTTTTCTGTCAGATATCAATATATGTTCTTGAGGAGATTAGATACTTTGCTAAATGAGGGAACATGGTAATAAATGAGTTGCTGCAATCTGTGGCCTAGTCGTAATAGCTAGTGTTATTCAAGCTTTTATCATAAATGATCATTCTTAATCTTTTTGCAAGGTAAGTACAGTATAATTCAGACTATTTGAATTAGGTACCTACTATATGCTGCCTATTCTGTCTTTATGGAAAAGTATTATACATTTTAGAACTCACCAGCTAGAAACCTCTACTTTCCGCTGCAGCCTTAAGTTGTGATTTTGTGAGTTCCACGATTTTATTATTGCAGGCACTCCTTGAAATTTTTCTTATTGCTAGCTATTGGTGATTCTGCAATCCAAGTAGGGCCTGAGGTTTTACTTCTAAAAACTTTCACATACTTCCAAATTCTGAGGATTCTGAAATTTGCTCTTAATTCCATGAACTCTAGAAATCTCCCATAGAGGTAAAAGGAATATAGACATGCACGGCATAAAGAATGAACTAAGTAGTCTATGGCTTAATAGACCAATTTGTAACGACACCTTCTTAGACCTGTGAAATAAATTGTGTTCCGGCAACTGTTAAAACTAGAGGCCTGCCAAAAAAAAAAAAAATTGAGTGGCATTAATCCTTTTAAGTCATTATTACAAGCCTTGATGTGTGGACAATTGTCATATCCTTTCTGCGTTACGGTTACATCAAGTTTACCAATCTGAGTTCTTAATATATTTTTAGTTTACTAGCTCATGTCAAACAGTAAGAAGATGACTCCTCTAGCTTCCTTATCAAAATAAAAAAGAAGACTCCTCTAGCTCTTCTCAAGTAAGCATATGGTCTTGGGAAGCTCTGAACATCTTACTTATGCACAATTTTTCGGGTGTTACGATGATAGGTCGCACCAACTGTGTGGTGCCTGATATAGGACTTCTATAATTTGTCCCGAAATGTCTTACAGAAGGAAAGAGTAGAGCTCAGCGCTTAAATGATAGCTGATATTCTTCATGTTCGAACAGTTCTGTTTCAGTAAGGAAATAGAAAATTCAGCAAGGATCTATTAGTTCTTCACTACGGATGTGTTCGGTGGCGAATCAATGCACCTGCAAATGGCACATGTGCAAAGCCCTTGATCATGGAGGAGAGCTGAAGAAAAACTAAAATTCTTTTTAGTCCATTGTCATGTCCTGGTGGATGTTGAACTATTTGTTGTTGTTTCCCTCAATTTGTCAGGATGATCTATTGATGGAATGAATTTTTGTTATTGGTATACGAGGCTAACTGTCCGATTTGAAAGTTGATGCCTCTTTCTTGCTCAATATCATCTTAACATTCACTTGTGTGTCAGGTCTGCACTCAACGATCCTGGAAACGGCCTTATGGTGTTGGCCTGCTTGTTGGTGGGCTGGATGAGTCTGGTGCCCACCTTTACTACAATTGCCCTAGTGGTAATTACTTCGAATATCAAGCTTTTGCCATTGGATCTCGGTCACAAGCTGCCAAAACCTACTTGGAACGTAGGTTTGAGACTTTCATGGACTCTTCACGGGAAAACCTGCTTAAGGACGCACTCTTTGCACTGAGAGAAACTTTGCAAGGAGAAAAACTAACAAGCACCAATTGCACGGTCGCAGTGGTAGGAGTAGGAGAGGCTTTCCATATGTTGGACAAGGAAACTATACAAGCATTGATCAATGAATTTGAGATAGCTGGTGAAGAAGCTCCTGCTGCAGCCCCAGATGAAGCTGCTAGTGATGAACCAGCAGCAGCACCTGAAGAGGGTGCGCCTGCTGATCAAGGAGCCGCCCCAATGGATATTTGATGATGTTATGTCCTCCTTGAGGCCTCACTTCTTTCATATTCAGAGATTTCTTGTTGTTAGAATATTGAGATTTTGTGTGGCACAATGGGTAATATTTTATGCTTAAATGTTTTAATATGCAATCATGCTTTACTTTGGTCCAAACATTTCAAAGCTCCTGCTTCTGAAGTTGAACTATAAACAATTTAAGTGACTTTGTTGGGTTGGAGCTCTCTCTGTCCCCCACTCCCTCTCTCCCTCTCCATCTCCCTCCCTCCCTCTTCCTTTCCTCCTCCGTGTTGCTTCACTATAGCTCCGCTCCATAAGCAACTGACCTAATCTTTAGGTTACTCTTCTTCTCCTCCTTGATTGGTCAAGAGTAGGGATGACTATTGCTTGTAGTAATGGTTCGACTAAATTTTAGACCTTTTCAGGTGGGTGTGGTGTATTAGTTCGTTAGTATCGGTGCAACCTTGCAGGTGAGAGAAACTTACAGTTATGACTGAATGAAAGCTTAACGGGAAGTTTAATTCATAAGTTTGAGGAGGTTATATATAAATGGAAAAGGAAAGTTTTGTTGTAAAATAAAAGCAATGCACTAAAATGTAAATAAGAAGAGATAGGGGAGAAGAGTTTTGTTCTTTCACTTTGGTGTATTTTTTCATTGCAATTACATGGCCTTTTATAGGCATAAAAAGCAAAGAAGATTGACATAAAATAGGAGATTTAATCTTCCAATTATTCACAACATGGGCATCCAATGTAGTATTCAATGTAGCATCCAATGTAGCATCCAATGTACAAATTATTCATAACACTCCCCCTTGGATGTCCATGTAACATAATGTGTCTCACTAAGAACGTACAAAAAAAATATTGGGATGTACATAGTTATTTATAATATACATTGCTTGCTGCCTCATTAAAAACCTTACTAAGGAAAACCCAGTGGGACAAAACCTTGGTTAAGGAAAAGAGTGCAGCATGTACTTACTCCCCCGATGAAAAATCACTTAATGTTTCGAAGACGACGCATTCCAATCTTATATATCAGCTTTTCAAATATTGAGGTTGGTAATGCCTTAGTGAACAGATCAGCCAAATTATCACTTGAACGAACTTGTTGTACATCTATTTCACCACTCTTCTGAAGATCATGAGTGAAAAAGAATTTTGGTGAAATGTGTTTTGTTCGATCTCCTTTGATATATCCTCCTTTCAATTGAGCTATGCATGCAGCATTGTCTTCATACAATATTGTTGGAATATTCTCTTTCGAAGAAAGACCACATGTTTGTTGAATGTGTTGAGTTATAGATCTTAACCAAACGCATTCTCGACTTGCTTCGTGAATGGCTATTATCTCTGCATGATTTGAAGAAGTAGCAACCATAGTTTGTTTTGTCGAACGCCATGATATGGTTGTACCTCCACTTGTAAATAAATAGCCTGTCTGAGATCGACCTTTGTGTGGATCAGACAAATATCCTGCATCCGCATAACCAATCAATGATGGCTTGGATTCATTTGAATAAAATAAACCCATATCAATGGTCCCTTGGAGGTATCTAAATATATGTTTAATACCATTCCAGTGTCTTTGTGTTGGCGAAGTACTAAATCTTGCCAATAAGCTTACCGAGAAAGCTATATCTGGTCGGGAATTATTAGCAAGATACATTAATGCCCCAATTGCACTAAGATATGGTACTTCGGCACCAAAAAGCTCTTCTTCATTTTCATGAGGTCGGAATGGATCTTTCTTTATATCAAGTGATCTCACAACCATCGGGGTACTCAATGGATGTGCTTTATCCATATAGAATCGCTTTAAAATCTTTTCGGTGTATGTTGATTGATGGACAAATATTCCATCTTTCATATACTCAATTTGTAGACCAAGACAAAATTTTGTCTTTCCAAGATCTTTCATTTCAAATTCTTTCTTCAAACAGTCTACTGTTTTTGGAAGCTCCCCAGGAGTTCCAATGATATTTAAATCATCAACATATACGGCGATTATAACAAATTCAGATCCAGACCTTTTTATAAAGACACATGGACAAATTGGATCATTCTTGTACCCTTCTTTCAACAGGTATTCACTCAGACGATTGTACCACATACGACCTGATTGGTTCAATCCGTACAAAGATTTCTGAAGCTTTATTGAACAAGTTTCTCGAAAACCTTTATATGCTTCTGGCACTTTAAATCCCTCAGGTACTTTCATAAAAGTTTCGCAGTCTAATGATCCATACAAATAGGCTGTAACAACATCCATTAGATGCATATCATGTTTTTCTTGCACTGCCATATTTATGAGATACCTGAAGGTGATAACATCCACTACAGGAGAATATGTCTCCATATAATCAATTCCAGGCCTTTGGGAAAACCCTTGTGCCACAAGTCGTGCTTTATATCTAACGACTTCATTTTTATCATTTCGTTTTCGCACAAAAACCCATTTATACCCTATTGGATTTATGCCTTCAGGCGTTCGAACTATGGGTCCGAAGACTTCACGTTTTCCAAGTGAAGTTAACTCTGCCTGGATAACGTCTTTCCATTTTGGCCAATCATTTCTCTGTCTACATTCATTGACAGATTTTGGTTCAAGATCCTCATCTTGTTGCATTATTTCAATAGCAACATTATAAGCAAAAATGTTATCGATAACAATATTATTTCGGTTCCATCTTTTCCCGGTTGAGACGTAACTTATTGATATCTCTTCATTTTTATTATTTTCAGGTACCTGGACCTCCCCCAAGGTCTTATCATTTGTTACATCTTGGGGCTCTTCTTGAGCCACTACCTCTGTGTTATGTTTACTTTGATCACTTGCTCCTTTTCTTCTTCGAGGATTTTTGTCTTTAGAACCGATTGGTCTACCACGTTTCAAGCAAGGCTTAGGCTCATTTGCTTTAATTAATTGTCCTTCCGGGATATCAACTCGAATTGGAGCATTAGCAACTGGAATATGTGAGTTAGTCACCCTTGGTAGGTTAGTGAATGCATCCGGCAATTGATTTGCAATATTTTGCAAATGAATAATCTTTTGAACCTCTTGTTCACATTGATTTGTTCGAGGATCTAAATGAGACAGTGATAATGCATTCCAATCTATCTTCATTTTCAGCTGCTTATTTTCTCCCCCTAATGTTGGATATACTGATTCATCAAAATGGCAATCAAAAAATCTTGCCGTAAATAAATCTCCAGTCATTGGCTCTAGATATTTTATAATAGAAGGAGATTCATATCCAACATATATCCCCAACCTTCTTTGGGGACCCATCTTTGTGCGTTGTGGTGGAGCAATTGGAACATATGTCGCACAACCAAAGATCCTAAGATGGAAATATTTGGCTCCTGACCAAAAGCCAACTGCAATGGGGAGACTTTATGATAACTTGTGGGCCTTATCCGCACAAGTGTTGCTGCGTGCAAAATAGCATGACCCCATACTGAAATGAGAAGTTTTGTTCTCATAAGCATTGGTCTAGCAATTAATTGGAGGCGTTTGATCAATGATTCCGCTAGACCATTTTGTGTATGAACATGAGCAACTGGATGCTCAATTGTTATCCCAGTTGAAATACAATAATCATTAAAGGCTTGGGATGTAAACTCACCAGCATTGTCAAGACGAATTGTCTTAATTGCATAATCTAGAAATTGTGCTCTTAACTTTATTATTTGAGCCAACAATCTCGCAAATGCCATATTGCGAGTTGATAGTAAACACACATGTGACCATCTTGTAGATGCATCTACCAAAACCATATAATATTTGAATGGTCCACATGGAGGGTGAATAGGCCCACATATATCACCCTGTATACGTTCCAGAAATGCAGGGGATTCCATCTTAACTTTAATAGTTGATGGTCTAATAATTAATTTTCCTTGAGAACATGCAGCACGAGAGAATTCCTTAAATTGAAGAATCTTTTGATTCTTCATTGCATGTCCATGTGAATTCTCAATTATTTTACGCATCATATTAGAACCAGGATGGCCCAACCGGTCATGCCAAATAATAAAATTATCTTGATTAGTAAACTACTCATTTACTATGGCATGTGTTTCAATCATGCTAATACTTGTATAGTACAAGCCGGAGGAAATAGCACGTAACATTTCAAGCACATATTTCTTACCGGACATTATTGTAGTAATATAAAGATATTCAATTTTTTCATTATTGGTAGTCTCAATATGATAGCCATTTTGGCGAATATCTTTGAAACTTAATAAGTTTCTTTGAGATTTACTACAATATAGTGCTTCATCAATAGCCAAATTTGTTCCTCCTGGTAGTAATAAATTGGCTCTTCCATAACCTTCAATTAATCTTGTACTACCGGATATTGTATTAACATCCGCTTCTTTCATTACCAAATAAGAGAAATATCTCTTATCTTTTAAAATAGTATGTGTTGTAGCACTATCCAGAAGACATATATCATCTTTATTAATCTTGAGTCCAACTGAAGATTGGGGAATGTTCATATTCTTCATAAAAAAAGGACAAATAATACATTATAAGAAATATGAAAGTCAAGCAAAAAAACATTAAGAAATACATTAGGAATATAGAAAACTAGCAACACATGATGCATTAGGAAAATACACTCAAGAAAAATAAACTAGTTGCAAACATAAAAATAACAACTTTTATAGCTTCATTCCCCAGTAAGATGATTAGTTCTTCGGTCAATATCCTCAAAGAAGTCTCCAACTTCTAAATGAGTAATATTTGTTAGGCCTTCAAAATCATCATCTTTATATGCAAGATGTGCCTTAGAATCATATTTATTTGAGGGACTTGCTTCATCATCATTATTTTGAAAGGTCAAGTGTGCCTCCACATTATTTTCCTTTTTCTTGAGAGAGGCTTGATAAAGTTTAACAAAATGCTCTGGCGTACGATAAATGCGTGCCCAATGACCTGTCATACCACATCGGTGACACATACTAGCTTTACCTTTTGAATGATTAATTTGAGAACCCTTATTGTTCTCCAATTTACTTCCACCATAATGACGATAATTGTTTCGCCCCCTGCCACGTCCACGTTTACGACCATGTCCACGATCACGGTAATTATTTTGATTTCTTTCAAACTTATCATATGTTGCTACAGTATTCACTTCCGGAAATGGAGCTGACCCAGTGGGACGGGCTTCATGATTTTTCATTAACAGAGTATTATTCTGCTCAGCCACAAGTAGGCATGTGATTAACTCAGAATATTTCTTAAAACCTTTTTCACGGTATTGTTGTTGTAGCACCACATTTGAAGCGTGAAAAGTAGAAAATATTTTTTCCAATAAGTCCTCATCTGTGATAGTGTCTCCACATAATTTTAATAGAGAACTTACTTTAAAGATAGTAGAATTATACTCACTTACGGTTTTAAAGTCTTGCAACCTTAAATGTATCCACTCATACCGAGCTTTCGGTAATACCGTAAGTTTTAGGTGGTCATATCGATCCTTTAAATTAATCCATAATTCAAGTGGATCTTTTACGGTTAAATATTCAGTTTTTAACCCTTCATATGGATGATGACGAAGGAAAATCATGGGCTTCGCTTTATCCTGATTTGATGCTTCATTTCCTTGTATAATAGTATTTCCAAGACCTTTAGCGTCAAGGTGAATTTCAACATCAAGAACCCATGATAAATAGTTCCTCCCGGTGATGTCAAGTGCAACAAATTCAAGTTTTGATAAGTTTGACATAGTGAAAACTATCATAAAAGATGAATAAGTTAGAGAAATAATTATAATAATAAATAATTAATGATAACAAAACGATTTAGATAAAAAAATAAAAATAGAACTATATCATGTTAACAATCTACTATTTCATTTTATTTTTACCATAAAGTAGAAGCTACGTACTGTTTCATTTCACTTTATATTATTGATATATATATGTGTTAATAGAATTGAACGTTGACTAACATTATTTATGTTCCAATAAATATAAAGTAATTAAACTATAGAATTATTACTTATCAGTTCATTTGTGACTGTTAGAATATTTAAACAAATGGAAATGCAATTATTAGTAATGTGCATGAATTTAATTAGAAATTTAAATATTAAAGTAATGTTGACAACAAATAAGTGAAGTACTAAAATAAATACTCTACTTTGAACATGTTATTAGTTGTAGTGACTATATAATGTATACACAACATACATATGCATACATGATAAACAAAAATGTGAAACATACGAAAAAAAGGGAACACCAACAACAACATGAATTATGTAAATTATCAAATATTGCAAAGAAAAATTTAGGTTGTAAGAATTAAACATATGATATGTACTGCGATAAAAAAAATTATTATAATGATACATACCTTAATCAAATATGGCTCAACTTAGCGGGAGTTAAGAATAAAATTAGAGCTTCATGCTGATAACATGTTGTAAAATAAAAGCAATGCAGTAAAATGTAAATAAGAAGAGATAGAAAGAAGGGATAAGAGTTTTGTTCTTTCACTTTGGTGTATTTTTCTATTGCAATTACATGACCTTTTATATGCATAAAAAGCAAAGAAGATTGATATAAAATAGGAGATTTAATCTTTTACTTATTCACAACATGGACATCCAATGTAGTATCCAATGTAGCATGTAGCATCCAATTCACAAATTATTCATAACTAGTTTATATTTTTCGTGACTTGCATGTCACCTCCATGTGGTACAGAAGTAAGCTGATAAGACCCCTCTGTGGTTGTTAAGTCCATGCATCTTACCTCCGGTACCAGTCACATGCATGCTGCAATTGGTTTCTCGTTAGGAAAAAAGAAAGAAGCAATTGGTTTCTCGTCAAATATCAGATTAGAATTGTTGCGAGAGAACCTCCTATATATTCTTGCATGTTTAAATTGTACACCTTGAGGTATTATATACTCGATTCATTTTATTGGTCAACTTGTGAAGTATAATTGTAATATGTTTTCAAGGTGGGAAGTTCTTGGAGGGAAGGATGTCAGAGGTCTATTTGGAAACAGCCTCTCTACCCTAGGGTATGGGTAAGGTCTGCATACATACTACCCTCACCAGACCCCACTAAGTGGGATTATACTAGGTTGTTGTTGTTGTTGTTGTTGTTGTTGTTGTTGTTGATATCCGAAGCAAATGCAGTTGCAAGTCGACGACAACAACCACATACTCGGGACCCATTTGGCCATAGATTTCACAAAATAAATTTGGATTTTATTTGGCAAACACATGTTTGGCCATTTTGCCTATATTTTGGCAAAATCCCAAATCCAAAAAGCTAGTTTTGGGCCAAAATATCACTATTATATTTTTTTAAAAATTGTGGCAAACTTTTGTATTTTTTAAAAGAGCCCACAATTTATTATTTTGTAACAATATTGTTTCGTCTTCTCGCTCATTTGATAGTGTATCATGTAATTCATTATAAAAATGATAATATTATACCAAATTTATTTGTGTTCAGGATTATGGCTAGCGATAGCCTCAGGTATTGTATTCTCTGTTGCTATTATTTGATACTATTTATCCTTTATCTCTCCTTTTTTCTCTTCCATCTTTCTTCCTTCCTTGCTTCCCTCTTCCTCTTCTTGCCCTTCCTGAGCCGAGGGTCTATTGGATACAACCTCTCTGCCTGCATTAGGTAGGGATAAGGTCTGCGTACAAACTACCTTTCCCAAATCCCACATGTTGGGATCAATCTGAGTTTGTTGTTGTATTATGGTTTGCTATAGTATAACGAATGTCATTGATAATGATATTGTTGGGTATTTGTGATAGTTTTTAGAACTCGTGAGTATATGTCAGGTTTCATATTTTTTCAAAATAAATTTGGGAAATATGTTTTGAGAACTGATGTCCAAACAAATTTTCATGTTCAAACCACACTTCACCAAAATCAGATTTTTTAAAATAAATTTGAGAATTAATAAACGCTAGCTCAGTGTGTTCTCACAATTAGGGGTGTTCAAACCGAACCGAAAAACCGCACCAAATCGGAAAAGCCAAACCAAACCGATCGAAAAACCCGACTAGGTTTGGTTTGACTTTGTTTGGTATTGAGTAAAAAAATCCGAACCAAATCGGCATATAAATATATATATTTTATTTATATTTTTAAGAATTTGTAGTGATTTTTCTTTAGAAAATGTAGAAATATTTGAGATCCTCTCATGTATTAACCTTGAAAGCTTAAATTAACGAAAAATTATTGTTAGACGACTAAGAAAATAACTATTACGTGTTACTAAAAAATTTCTCCCATTAAAATCTTTTAATAGATCATATGTTTGTCAAATTTTTCCCATATTGACTATACATATATTCACTTATTAAAGCTTTATCTATAATTTTAATAACGTGTGATTGAAATAATATTCATGTAATTAAAAACCCGAAAACCCGACAAAACCGAACCAATCCAAACTGATATAATTGGTTTGATTTGATTTTGATAAAAACCGAACCAACCCGATCCATTTACCCCTACTCACAATCGGGTCTGGAACAGTAACAAGTCGACGTAGTCCACTAAATTAAATTAGCGATAACTTTTTCCGAATACTAGTAAAAGTTAATGTGACATGTATATTTATTGTTTTAATTTCTATGGTAGTGCACTAAAAATACGAATAGGTGCCAGTTAGCTATATCTTCGAATTCCCTATTTACAGTCACAACGTATTGGTGAGGTTTGTGAGCTCTTCCACAATTAAGCAAGCACTCCTTACGTTGGTATCCGATATAGATAATTTTCATTTGCTTTTTCTTTTTGTTCTTTCCATTGTTATGTATGCAGATTTTAGTTATTTTTTCTACTTGTTTATCGTTATGCACATCGATAAATGAACTTTAGTTTAGTGAGGAAAACTTCCATCTTATATTACTTAAGTGCAGGATTCAAATGCCCATTCCTCACTGCCAAATAAAGTTGAAAGAAAAAACAAACGCATTACTAGAGTCAGAGAACCACCGCTCTACTTGAATATCATTTCTCATAGCTCGTTATAAAATCGGGGATACATGTTCTGGTCATGGGAGAGTACAAACGAGGTTCAATCGAGTTCATCGAGCTACATCTCAGGGAAGCGGGAAGAAGGGGTACGAGCTTTGATTCTCTGATCTATGGCAAGTTTCAAGGCAGTGTATGCATCACCATATTTGATTTGAATTGGAGATCTAGATTCAATTATATGAACTTTGTTCAACATTTCTTCTTGAAAAGTCAAATAGCAGGAGTAGGCACTTAAAAAATACAGTGCTGCTCTTTTTTCCTTTTTTCTTTTGAGTGGGAGGGGGGAAGGAAGGAGAGGATAGGGGAATGGAGAGGATTTTAGCTGGAGGGAAAAGAAACCTCATGACGGACAGAACAAAATCACTTTTCTATGTCATAAGACTCACAACAGGCATTTGCTTGGCTCTGGAATGGAGATTCCTTTAGTCTGCATTTGTTTGTACATCCATTGCCAGTTTTCAGGAGATACCTCGCCCCCGAGAGATCGAATCACAGACCCACCGCTGCAAGAACCAACCCGGCAACATTCCTCCAGTGTCAGCCCTCGTACCAATCCATACAAAAACCCACTTGCAAACAGGTCTCCTGCACCTGTAGCATCTGTTACTTTTGTCTCGCCAATTGCTGGAACACGGACTAACTGAAAACCAAAATAAAACCTCATCGTTATCAACCAAACAAACACCAAGGTACTAGTACAGCGACAACATGCTGTTAAGTTTGCTAGCAAACCTACTCTAAGAATGACAAAGAATCGCTAAGTTGGGGCATTTGGAAAAAATAAAAGATTTCAACATATTCCGGTGACACGCACATACAGGAAAAAAAGATCCTTTTCTAAGCATTTTACTTTAAAAATGGGCTGCTAGTGGGAAGGATAAGAGATACCTCTTTCCCATGTTTCGCCATGCACCCATTTTGCGCTAAGGTTACAACAGCCCACTTGCAATGTTTAGCTAGAAATTCAAGTGCTGCCTCAGGATCTGCATTCTCTTCACCTCTGCACCAAATGTTGAAAAGACATGGAGCTTCATTTGCATGAACTGCATGACCGTTATATTTCAATAATATAATATCTCAGTTTCTATCCAAGGACAGGTAATCACCTTAGCAGCTCAGTTGCCTCATCCTCATTTGCAAAGCAAAGGTCTATATTTCCTGACTCCAGTAATTCAATTAGAGGTAATTTAAACTTCCTCACCATCTGCCATATATTACGAATATCAGAAAGGCACCAAAACAAAAAAAGATCAAAAATCCTTTTACTGATAACAGAAAATATTACACACATTTCAACAGAAATGAAGTAATATGAGTTCTATTCAAACTTGTGTTATTTTTAAGCGTCTCCAATTGTTATCTCATGAAATTTGTTTTCTACAGACAGCTCAAATGCAGAGTACAAAATAAGATCTCCGTATCATTTGAGAAGACAGATAATCATTTCGTTTTAAAAACTCAAAGCAAATAATGAAATTCCCACGTAGTCTATGTGGACAATTACCTCAAAGCTGGCTAGATCTAGCGAAACAAAAAGGCCTTCTTCCTTTGCGATTTTGATAGCTGCCTTAATAACTTCTATATTCAGTATGGCATATCTCAGCACCAACCACTGTAACAAAATAAAGGCAAATAAGTAAGAAATACTAAATGCTACCAATTCCACAGCAGCAAGTTAACAGGAAACGCAAGTTTGAGGTGGATACTAAAAAGATTTCATAAATGGATATGAGAACTTAAGTTACTGGGTACAAACACAACATTGTAATATTTATGAAACATGACGGAGACAAGAATTTCAAGAAGCAAAAAAGAGTTCAAAATATCAAATAGGGGAACCCTCACCTTGGAACCTTTGAAGTCCTCTCTTTTCAGTTCATCTGCCTGATATGCAAGGAAATAATAAGATATGCTTAAGATAACTTTGTTTAATATTTTGTGTGTCATTAGAATCATTAGTCACCAGTAAATTTAACGAGATAAAAGTGGGTGGTACCTGAACTTTCACAGAGCTAGACAGACAGGGACGCATTGTACGATTCCCAATTTCATCAACCAGACAAACACACTGTACATCAGAAAGACACAGTTTTTAATACCCGGGAATTATCTATTTACAGAATCCTAATATCCAACAGATATGTTCACCTGAGCTGTAGTTCCATTCTTCAATCTCAATCTTGAGATATCCACTTTGTAAAAACCCATATTGCTCATGAATAATTTACCTTCTTCATCATCGCCACAAGCCCCAATAATCCCACAACTAATCCCAAAGCCAGCAGCCAACCCTCTAATTGTATTTGCAACACTACCCCCAGCTATGGTCTTCAATGGAGATTCATCATCAGCCGAAGGAAGTACATGGGAATTAAGCTCGTTGAGTATATGCTTCAACTCCTCAACTGCAACCTTCAGTTAACAAAGGAAAACAAATTTAAAAAAAAGCAAAACTCTTAGAACTAGTTAATCAGACTCCTATTTAAAACAATTAAGGACATTCCTAGCAAACATAATATTTCACTGCCTGTAGTTTCAGACACATTTTTAGTTAACTTCTGTTTTTCTTTTTCCTTTTCTTTTTCTTTTGGCCTATAGGGGTAAGACCTATGTACGTATTATCCTCCCCACATCCCACTTTGTGGGACTAGGGTAGTTGTTGTTGGTGTTGTTGTATTAGGGTAAGATAAGACATCCGACTACACCTTAACTGTCTGCTATACGAATCTTCTGTATCCAATAAGCTTTCACATTCAAGCAAATTCTGTATTCTGAGATCATAGTTTTGATTATTTTATACTGACGTTAACTACCGGCCTCATCCTTGATCCAAGCTTGGAACTGTTTGCATATAAGCAGAGTTAACAGTAAGCTATGCAACAACATAATTTTTGAACAAATGAAACCCACGTGGATTAGAGAAAAAGGAGATTTTTCGACTGAGAAAATGCATTTTTTCAACTCTGTGTCTGTCCTATCCTGAATGCCATATAACCTTGTTTTCAGTCTGAGCTTGACTGTAGAAGTAAAATCCAGAAAGGTTACTTAATCAATCAACAACTTATAATGTTGAATTCTAGAATCACATATGAAAGATATAAACTTTATGATATATGAACAATCGAGATCATATCACTTAGAAGATGCTGTTTGGATTCTGTGATACATCAAAACCTCATCCGAAAAAGGTTGACTCATATTTGTCTCATACTGTTTTACCTGTCTTGTTACTCACTGACTTTGTTATAGCAATACATCACTCTAAGTTTGATTTCGAACATCGTCCCCATGCAAATCCCAATTGAATTTTAAAGCACTAGATAGCTTCAATCGACAACAATCAAATCCAGCTACCCAAATTCCCTGTCCCACTCCCCATCTAAAAAAGGACAATCAAACACACATACACACACAGTGCTAGCTGCAAATATGTATATTTCTCAGTTCGAGTGACAGTGGATTTAAAGATCCAATTTTGCAGCAATTAGCAATAAACAATCTCTTATTATGAAATCATGGAATCCTCAAAACTTAGAAATCAGAAGCAATTAAGAAGGATTCAGGAATCAAGAAACAGGAAAATTGAGAATTAAAATAACAAGACAAAGAGTGAAAAGGAGAATTACAGGGAAGGAGCCACCACGTTCGCCGGGAATTTGAGAGAGAAGAGACCAATCAACCTTAGCTATATGGTCAACTAGCGCAAACGGTTGGAGTCCAACTACAACCGGTGCACTACCAATTTCACTATCACTATTGGCGGGTCGAATTTCAATTCCCATAATTCCCCTTTTCTAAATTTGAGGAAATTAAGTTTGATTTTCCCCAAAGTGGGATATGTTCCTTCCCAACCTTCCCCTGTGATAGCTTTTTCTCTGTATCCAATTTATAGCCGCTGCATACTGTCCACTGCCGAGTCCACTTGTTTTTTTTTTCTTTTTCTTTTTCTTTCCCTAAATTATTTTCTTAAAAATAAGTTTTTTTTGTCCCAAAAGTAATCCATCAACTATTATCTCGTTTTCTTTTTTGGTAATAAAGGATTTTATTCAATCACAAACATTCTAAGTACTATTACAATCAGTCTAGATAATATCGTGCCTAGTCTGTCTTTTCTAGTACATGGGATACAAAAGCTGAAGGGAAAACATAAGTAAGCAAAACACCAAAAACGTCTAGATTATATCCATCTTTAGCTAATAAATTCACTATTCCATTAGCATCTCTAAAAATATGCTTTAGAGGAGGATCATTCGTCATCCATAATAGACACCTGCAATTGTCAATCAAATTTTGATAAAGACAATTATTAGATATAAGAAAGTTGGTTAGTTCTAAGCAGTCAGTCTCAGTTACTATTGGAAGGAGATTCTTTTCTAGTGCTATTTTGACTCCATGGAGACGGGCCAATGTTTTCATGTATATATATTAATATATTAGTAGCGTGCTGAAATCTCATATTGAATCCATAATCTATTAACCACTACTATCCCTCAATACTCCTCCTAATCCTCCTACCCCTGGGTTTGTCGCGCACGAACCATCAATATTCATTTTATAGAAGTTTACAACATTTGAGTCCCATTTTACGAGAATGGTTCTCTTGAATAATTTACTACCTAGGTTTTTCGCCAGAAAGATGAATTCTATAGTTTTATTTATAGGTTGGTTAATGGTGGGAGGAAGTTTGTTTCCTTGGAAGATTCTCCCATTCGAATCCAGAGGGAAGCTATGCGCAGTTTTAGTTTGCACCCATATAGAACTACAGTAGGAGCATTTGAAGAAGATTTGTTCTATATTCCAATCTCCATGTTACAAATGCTACATGTGTCATGTGGCAGATCCCCATATTTTGCGAGTATGTAATTAGTGGGCAATCTATTCCTTGTGACAGTCCATATGAAGTATTTTAATTTGTTCAGAAAATTTATTTTCTAGAGCCAAGAGTAATATTTTCCATTAGTGTTCTTATAGCATCATATTGTTTCGGAGGCAGCCTTTGTGGATAAGCAATTATGTCCTTTTGAGTCCCAGGCATAAGAGTCTGTTGCGAACATGGTTTGCTTTATATATGTGCTATTAATTTTGGAGATTATGTCTGGGGGGAGCTCAAAGGAGAGGCCTATGAGGTCAAATGCACCATTTCTGATTATGCTAGCAAGCTTTAGATTTAGTTCGTTGGCAGGGATAGGTCTTTGTATATAGTTCCTAAGGTTCCCTAGTTGGTTAATCCATTTGTCTTGCCAGATATTTATGGACATTATATTCCCTACTAGCCATTTGGCACGTCACATATAGTAGAGTCTTTCCTTATAATTTTCTAAAAATAGATCCTATATATTGGGCTTTCCTATATTCGTACTTGCTAGACATTGTCTTGACCCATAGAGCCCCCTTTTTTCTTATACCGGCAACTTAGAGCAGCGTTGAAGGAAGAGTTTTCTAACGAGTATTGGGGATACCGTGGTCTTCTTGCTCTTAGGCATTGTGACAATACTCCATCTAACAAGGTGGCATTTCTTTTTTTTCATCCATTCTACTCCATTGAAAGTTCCTTTGGATTGAGTCTATTTTTCTAAGGGTTGTTTAAGGGAGATCATATATTACATAATATGATTAGGGATTGCTGCCAGTGTTGCTTTAATAAGGGTTGTTCTATAGTACATACTTAAGAATTTTCCAACCCTTTAGTCTAGTATTCATGCGGTCTAAAATAAATTGAAAATCTTTCTTAGTGGGTCTGGTATTAGGCATAGGAAATCCTAGGTATCTTCCAAATGTTAGCATGTCTTATTGAAAAAATAGTAGCTAATGTGGTCCCTGTTGTCTGTGGAAGTATTTTTTGAAAAGATTATTTTAGATTTTGCGAGGTTGATTGACTATCTTGAGGCGCCACAAAATTTGCTGAGCATATCTATGATCGAGTAATAGCTTTTTTGGTTGGCTTCAAATAAGGTAATAAGGTCATTTGCGATAAATAGGTGCGAGGGGCTCCCGGCCTTTTGGTGACATTTTGATTGGTGTCCATCTATAACAGTCAATTTTATGGTCTATTAGTCTAAACAATATTTTCATACATATAATAAAAATATGCAGAGACAGGGGATCCCTTTGTCTAATATCTCCAATTCTTTTGGGGCATTATCATTACTTTATAGTCTTTCAGTATATAGATAGTTAGTATTTTTAGTACTTCATTAGAGGCTTCATAGACTAGAGTAATAGTGAGACAGAGTCTCAGGATTTTCATGTTAAGCTATGGTGGCTGCAAATATGTTTCTGAAATTGTATTTGTATTTTCGCAATTTGATTTGTATCATTCAGACTTTCAGTATATCAGCACGTGTTAGTTTATCTTCCACATTCAGTATGTTACTATATCACATATTAATTCAGCTAGTCAGTTGGTTCGCTCGGTCACATGTAGTCAGGCACCGGGTGTCGTGTTATATCCACGCCTAGGTTCAGGGCATGACAATATCAAGTTAAAGACCTCGTAAGCAATTTTTTGCATGTGTTTCCCAATCACTATGTATGTTTTGAGTGGTTTTTCTATGGGAATTAATATGCAAGTCGGGCATATTTCTCTCTCATAGCAGATTTGGTGCAGACGTCGATACGAATTAGTTGACCTAGCGTTCCTCCTATTTTCTGTAGTATGTCATAGTCATAAAATTCTTAGGTAATTCCGGAAGTCTGTCCCATATTGTTGAGTAGGTTAGAGCAGTTTTCGAGTCAACAAATCTAGGCTCTCATTTTCTCACAGTGAAGAATTGATTTTCGATGAACCAAGGTCCTTCGTAAAGAGCTTTGTTGTGATTTTTCTCTTTTAGTGAATTTTACTAAGTAGTAGTCACACCCCAAATCAATTAGGGAGAGAGGTTCAGTTGGTCTCCATATCACGTGCAACGTTTTTTTGGAGGAACTGGTATCCCACTCTTCTACCAAACATTGGTATAATGAGTACATTGGCTAATTCTTATAGATACGTTCATTGTCTAAGGAGGTGATTGGTATGAAAAAGTCTTGATCCAAGTAGTTGTCAGTTTCATCTTCACGTTCGTAAGTTCCCAAGATTTGTTGCACTACTACTTGGCTACAATATGAGGACTATATATATAATTATTTTGGGGGATTACACTGTGTAGATTATTATTCCTTCTATACATGATTCTTGAATCAGTATAGTCGACTTCGGTCAATGTGTTGACTAGTTGGATCTTGAAAGCTAATTAGCTAGTATGATTTGGATTACTGGTCACCGCCCAATTATGTCTTCTATAAAGGATAATGCGGTCGCTGCAAATATAATCAAGTTTACAAGTCCGAAGTCGAATCTCACAGAGAACTAAGATTTAGCTACAACTATTCACTATCACCAAGAAGATAAGCTTGAACAATTCCTAACTAATAGATATTAAGATTCTTATGTTTAACTAATTAACTAACAAAATTAAAATAGTAAATTAACAACTAACGATACTGAGGGTTAGAGAAAAGATTAAAGAGGTCTAAAGTTATGATTATCCCAATTGTCGAAATCCTTCCCGCTATGTCTTCTATAATTTCGCCTAAGTATTCTCTACTGATCATGAGCACTCTTATTACCATAAATCTCTCTCGAGTAATTACGACAATTTACTAGACGCACTCTCCCGACGCTAGCTGGCTTTAATACAACTCACTTTAGAGCGCATCCAAGGCTTCGCTATCCCTAATGCTACCTTTAAACCCTCGGTTATTGATCCCTCATATATTCTAGGAGTGGTGTTATTCAATAATTACCTAAATATGCACTCTCTCCCGAAGGCACAACTAATTAAGAGATCAACAAGAATACAAACGTAGTTGAACAAATAGAGAAAAACTATGGCTCAATTATATAAAAACATAACAAAAATTTAACCTACAAAAGGTTCTATCAAAACTCTAGATAACAAATTAGCTATTCATAATAGTATGTAAAACTACAATACTAAAAGTCATAACCAATAATGAAAAATAAGAAGAGGAAGGATAAACTCGTAGAAGAATTCTCCGCCTTGCTCCCAATGTGTTCTTGCCTCCAAGGATGTTGTCTAACCCTAAAGTAGTGTCTCTTGCCTCCTTAGGTCTAATTTTATCCAAAATATATTCCCCTTGTTCTTGGCCGGCCTCCTTTATTTAATATAGGGTTTAGGACTTAATATCTCATGTTTTGCACTTTAGTCCCTAAAATTTTTGCTTCCTGCCGCGGTCTCACCGCGGTCGCGGTCAAACCGCGGCCAAACATGCTCTCTGATTCTTCAGTTGTCCGCGAGTACACTCTGCCGCGGTTCGGTCGTGGTCCCACCATAATCGCGCTATTTCACCCTCTTCCCTTTGTAATTTGGAAAAATATAAAATATGAAAGTTGTAGCCCTTTGAGTTAACTTTCCAATCATATATTGTGGAGCCCAAATGGTGTTCTGAGCAAAAAGTTATGTCCATTTTAATAGACAATGCATGATATGCCTCCTCGAGTCTTCGTTCGTACTTAGTTATCAAATTTGACCCCAAACATGATCCCGGCTTAATTTCTTGAACTTTTACTCAAACATTAAAGCTCGAAATTACTTAAATGCATTCCATAACATCTATATAGCTCGGAATCACACCTACAAGGCATAAAACATTAAGTCGTGCAAAATACTAACGATTAAAGCTTAAACTCAATTAAAATGCAATAAACTCGAATGTAATAAGCGATTAAAATACGTAATTATAGCCAATCATCAATTACAAAATGTTTCCCGCATGAGAATTAAGACCAATAGTGTCCCACATCAAGGAACTCGTAAAGTATTTTAAAAAAAAAGAAAAGGTAAACACTTAATTTGTGAAAAATGGATAAAATTGTTAGACTCATAAAGAAAAATAAAGAAAAAGTAAATCCAATAAGTGATATCAAAATTATACTGCAAACATGAGTTATAGTTGCATAGAAAGAAATAATTCTCATAATGAATAATTAGGAGTTAACATCTTTCTAAATTTCATTACAAAATTAATTAGTATTGTGATAATATTTTGGCCAGCAATCATACCAAAAATTACTATTAATTTAGCAGGGTTCGAGTCGTGGAAACACTATAGATCCTCCTATTTTAGGAGAGGTTAAAAAAAAAAAAAAAAAAAAAAAAAAAAAAATAAATATATATATATATATATATATATATATATATATATATATATATATATATATATATATATATATATATATATATATATATTTGCTGTTGCTGGTTTGTCTCTTTCCTTTAATTTCACGCAGCAATTATGTTGAAATATTGGCGGATTTTGATCATTGTTCCTTTCAACTGAAACATATCTAAACTTGTGCACTTCCATCAGATTTTGTCTACCTTTCAATAATGCCTTTATATTTGTACAGTCTTTCTTTTCCATCAATTTCTTAAACTTCCATTTGATTGATATTATTTTTGTCCAAATGGATAAATCTGATTTTACACTCACTTTTTAATATTATTAAAACTCGACCAAGAGGTTTATTTTCGATGATGGAAGTGTTAGGATATATACTATTAATTTAGATATAGTATTTATTATGAAATAATGATATATTCAGTCTTAATAAAGTTTTCAATAGATCATATATTAGTATGTAAATTTTGTATTCGATACATAAAATAAATAACGCGAAAGTCTAAAGAAAATAATCAATAAATTAAACTGTCAGTAATTAAATTTAATTAATTAGTATCTGAATCGTAACATGAGAAGTGAAATAAGATTTAGTGGATGAATTTGAAATTGAATAAGGAGTGCAATTACTAATTTTTTAGTTGAATAATTCGTAATTAATTATGGTAGATATTAATTTCAAAAATTAGAAATTAATTTCATAA
>JASVEL010012320.1:0-121287 GCA_032618575.1 Nicotiana noctiflora
TTCCATTTGTTGTGAAATATCCAGAAAAAAATAAGGAAAACAAAACATCATTTGTCAATCAATCAGTTAATTAATTAAGTCTTGATTCTACGTAGTTTAGAACACATTTGAGATTTGGATATTTTTTTTGGGCGAATCGGCAAACTAATAAATCTCACATATAGAAGTTTAAAACTAGATTTTGCAAGTATCTTTTAGAAGAGTGGTGTGTATATTAATTTGTATGCACTTTGACTATTTCACTTCATAAATAAAAGTTTAAAACTAGATTTTTATAAGTATTTTTTAGAAGAACGGTGTGCATATCAATTTGTATGCGCTTTAACTATTTCACTACATATTTGCATATCACTTATATTCTTTTGTCCGTACTGATCATAGTCTATTTAGCCACTTATAAAATTAGCTTATTTTGAAAAGTATAAAAATACTTTTTACAACGTATTTTTGGTGAGAAGCAGTTTATGTTTGATAAATTAATTTGAAAATTACTTTTGAGTATAATTAGTATCTGGCCAAGCTTTTAAAAACTGCTTCTAAGACGGTGTTCGGCTAAGCTTATAAGCTGGTGAAACTGGCTTATAAGCATTTTTTGGCTTATTTAAGTGCTTATAAGCCAAAAATAAGCCAAAAGTCATAAGTTGGTCTCCCCCAACTTATCAAATTTCAACTTATAAACACTTTAGGTTTGACCAAAATATTTACTATTTTATCCCTAAAATACTTCTTTTTAAACAAAACTGTTGGTATATCAAAATTTTTAGCTGCTTATTATTAATATCGGCACTTTTATCCAAATACGTAACTGCTTATTTTTTAAATCAACTTCAATAGTTAAAATTTCAACACTACGCTTATCAGTCACTCTAAATCAACTAAGTCAAACGGGCTCTAAGCTACTTTTTTTTTTACCTTCAAAAATTATTAAATTTGGCTGAATACCTTAATTTTTTGGCCCAAAAAAATTTGAATAAACAAGCTATGAATCTTTGAAGTTAACTGGTTATTCTTTACAATCTAATTGTTGTAATTCGTATCACATAACTTTCAGGTGTAGGATTACGATCATCTTAACGTGGAGTACAACTTCATAAGAAAAAAAGAAAAAATGATTCTAATTTCTTCAGTTAAATAAATGGAAACAAATAAAGCTGACAGATGTAGGCGAAAACTATGCTTGAGTAGGGTTTATAAATCTTAAAAAGGATAACTTTCCCCATACTAAAACAAATCCACCTGAGCTTTACTATCACAACCCCTTTTAACGTAGCGAAATGCGATACTTGGTGTGAATTGCAGAATCCCGTGAACCATCTAGTCTTTGAACGCAAGTTGCGCCCGAAGCCATCAGGCTGAGGGCACGTCTGCCTGGGCGTCACGCATTGCGAAAAAAAAAAAAAAAAAAAAAAAAAAAACCCCTTTTAACAATGGCCGCCATTTTCTCTCACTTACCCTCCCTCCGATCATCCGACGCGCCGTCATTCTCTTCCCTCTCTCACTACGGCATTCAATCATCGCGCCCTTCCGGCTCATTCGTTCCTTCTCCGGTCACATTTCCGGCCATTCGTCGACGCATCTCATGCCAGACCAGCTCTCCGTCATCCTCTCCTTCGTCGTCCGTCAATGGAAATGGTTCGCTTATTTTTTCTCTGAGTTTCCTTTTCTATGCATCTAATTTTGATATGGCATTTTAAATAGTATGTAATGTAATACTAGTAAAACCTAGAAATTTTGTTAAGTTCTGCTGCATTTTACTACCTAATATTGTTCTACGTTTCTGATTACTCTAAAAATGTTTTTTTTTTAATCTTATCCCTGCTTTTTTGGTCTGCCATGTCTGCATTTGCTGTTTAAGGTCTAAAAAACTCTTTTATTGTGTAAGTTGTAAAGACATTGTTTATAGATAGTTGAGAAGACCTGATAAGTGATTGTTGCTGAAATAATAATCCTTAGTGTGTATTTTTTCACATCTTTTTGGTGTAATATTAATGAGGTATTCCTGATTTACCAAAAACAAGCTGGAGAAGAAAAATACTCTGGCCTATAGGTTTTCAAAACCTGAAACTTGATGTACTTTGTCATAGAGTTTCTCGTAATTAAGCTCAAGAGAACGTTAGATATAGAATGATTGGTAATGGATCAAAACCATATTTTATTCAAAAGATGGGTAGAGAAGTGAGAATATATCCTGTCTGTCATGTCTAAGTTTCAACCTTTTGTGAAACATGGATTGGTATTTAAGAAGATTTTTTCTGATGTCTGTTTAAATTGTCTATTCCAGCAAATGCCAATCACAAGGACTTTTTACACATTAGCGATTTCGACAAGTCAACTATTTTGAACATCTTGGATCGAGCCAAAGAGGTCAAAGCACTGATAAAATCAGGAGAGAGGACATATCTCCCATTTCAAGGTAAAACAATGGCAATGATATTTGCTAAGCCATCCATGAGGACACGTGTTTCCTTCGAGACAGGGTTTTACTTGCTTGGGGGCCACGCTATATACTTGGGACCAAATGACATACAGATGGGTAAGCGGGAAGAAACTCGTGATATTGCTCGTGTTCTGTCTCGCTACAATGATATCATTATGGCTCGAGTTTTTGCCCATCAGGTATGCTGGTGAGTTTTCTGTTTTGACTTCTTCCTGGTGCATGGTGAGTTTTCTGTTTTGACTTCTTCCTGGTGCATGGTGAGTTTCCTGTTTTGACTTCTTGCTGGTGCACTTCAATACGCTATCATGACCCAGATGAAACACCACTAAGACTCTTATTTGTTTAAGTATCCTCTGTGATGCCTCTCTTAGCAGCATTGTTCCATTTTATTAAATATTTGTTTGCCCCTTTCTAAATATTAGTTGAATGAAAAGTTTCTTGATCTTTTCCGTTGGAGCTGAATTCTGGTCCATCTTGTACTTAATATCTTACAGACGAATAACAGTTTAATGATGTTGCCTTCCCTCCAGGTTAATTGAGCATATGATCATTCAGGCCTAAATGTTCTTCAGGGTTTGTACATGTTGAGATGTTGAATTGAGTAATTGAGATGCCAGGGTTGGACATTTCTTAGTCTGTTGCTTTCACACCAACTGTAAATAAAAGTTTTATCTATTTGTTTTTTGCTACTGGTGCAGGACATTCTAGATCTTGCTAAATATGCAACTGTACCAGTGATTAATGGCCTGACAGACTACAACCATCCTTGCCAAATTATGGCCGATGCCCTTACAATAATTGAACATGTTGGTCAGCTGGAAGGAACGAAGGTTTAGCTCTTTCGGGCGAAATTTTTTATCATCTCCCAGTTTCTGTTTCTGGCGATATGTTTTTTTATAATTTAATGTTGGCTGCCAATTCCAGGTTGTCTACATTGGAGATGGAAATAACATAGTGCATTCTTGGTTGCTGCTGGCTTCAGTAATTCCTTTCCACTTTGTTTGTGCCTGTCCAAAAGGTTTTGAACCTGATGAGGGAACAGTTAAGAAAGCACAACAGGCTGGAGTAAGCAAAATTGAGATAACTAATGATCCAAAGGAAGCTGCTAGAGGAGCTGATGTCGTGTACTCAGATGTCTGGGCTAGCATGGGACAAAAGGAAGAAGCTGCACAGCGCCGTCAGGTGTTTCATGGATTCCAGGTAGGAGTGATAAATTGCTATAGTATGTTCAACTTGTGCATATAGAGCAAGAAACCTCTTCGATTTTGCGTAAAATTGCTTGCCAAAAATGACAACAAAACCAGTAGTATAGGAGGCTTAGCACAGAAATGTCCCTTGATGTGGAACCAAGTTATTGTGGCTGGTTGGCTCCTATTTTACATATCATTTCCAGAATAACTTTTAATTTTCTAGATAATGGGACCTAGGTGTAAGAAACACAACTTACGATCTTAAACAGGAAAGGATGGAAGTTAAATGGATAAGACATCTAGAGATTTTTAACTAAGAAAAAGAGCAGTATGCTAGTGACTATCTAAATCTTTGTGAACTGGAACAGTAATGAGTGAAAATACTTACTTCTTGGATTCTTCTTGCACGTCAACCTGTGTTTACAATCTTTTGTGCTAGGCTATTAGTGGATGGAATCATGGAACAGACCTGAATCTTAACTATAGTGGTATCCTAAACCAAGGTTGCAACAAAGTCTTGTGAACTAACTTGGGGTTTACTAGTGACTGATAACTATGTAGTAAGTAGATAAATCTGAAAAGCATCACATTGTGATACTTGAGTTGAATGTATGTAACCTACCTTATACGTCTCATTCTCAACAAAAAAAAATGTATGTAACCTACTTTACAAGTTGTTCCGCAGTTTTACCCAGTTTCTGAAGCATGCTATTAATGTTTGTGGAGCGATTAAGAGTAATATCGATGGACAAGTTGGGAGATTCGATAGCAAATGATAAAATCAGTTCATAGTTTTATATTCTGTCAATTGAACTCCTTGCATTTACACACAGAAGCATGTTTGCATGTCTTTCTCTGACGTCTTATTTTTTGTTGATAGGTGAACGAAGAAATCATGAAATTAGCTGGACATAAGGCTTATTTCATGCACTGTTTGCCTGCAGAAAGGGGAGTGGAAGTCACCGATGGAGTAATTGAAGCGCCAAACTCAATCATATTTCCCCAAGCAGAAAACCGCATGCATGCACAAAATGCCATTATGCTTCATGTAATGGGCTTGTAATTGTTTAACCTTATAGTGAAACTCGTTTTCTTCCTAAACTCTATTTGCTTGGAGCATTAAAAGAGCGTAGTGGCCACGTCTGTTCATATAACTCAAGGTCCTAACTTCTCGAGTCAAGTTAATTACAATCGCCACTAGTTGATCACATCTCAATAAGATCTGTCAAGGGATATCCTATACAACCTTTTGTGGCATCTTGCAGTAAAAAATACTATTTCAGCTGAACCCTTAGTACCCGAGCTTAGGACAATCACCTCTTCACACCTAATTCACCTTGCATTTTGCACATTGTATAAATTAATCATTTCAGCCTGAATTTCCAAATTGAGGAGCAATTGTTCAACTCTGTCTTTTAATTAGATTGCCGATAATTCAATGTATATACAAGACAAAATTAAGGCACCCTTAATTCATTCCTCATCTTCCATCTTGAAAAGTTGATTGTCCATATTAGGACAGCACGGAGCACCTGCTCATACCACAGAATATTTATTGACACTGTTCACCTCTCTTCTGAGTTGAACCTGTTCCATGCCGCCTTTGGTTCACAAAAAGGAAAATAATGAGATTCAAGTCCATAAAATAGAAAAAGAAAAAAAGAGACTGATTCATGCATTGCGTCAAGTCATAAGTATGTGACAGCGCAATCAAACAGACACGTGCAGCTAAAGAAACTTATTAGGAGTAGTTACCTTGAGAAGATCAAAAACCTTTTCACAGATATATTTTTGCTGAATGCTCGCTCCTCTTTGCTGCAACTTATCAGGGTGAACATAAAGAGTTGCTTTCCTGTAAGCCTTCTTTACCGCAGCAGTTGTAATAATTTCAGTCAGTGAGATGGGTTGCCAACCACTATCGGATCCAAGGATCTGCATTTGCAAAAACAATGAGGCATCTAGTGACAATTTTAAGTATATTTTGAACTGGACAAAAATTAAATCAAGATCAGTGCAATGAACTTCAAAAACAAAACATCTTGGAAGGGACTCATTCACATTTTCTAAAATCTGGTCACTGCAATTGCCCATGTGATTTAAAAAATCACCCAATTTTTAGTTTCTACCACATTAAGTAAAAAACATAATCTGATGAGACAGGTAGTATCTTAAGATATTCCCCTCTCTAGCCTTGCAACTTCCCTTTCTACCCAATGTTCATACAGCGGAAAGGAAAAGAAAATACTTGAGCAAGTCGGATACATACATATTGCAGAGTAGAAAGCAGCGCACGTAGGTTCCCTTCCTTCCCGCTGGCCCATCTTTTAATATCATTGTCAAGAGCTTCAGCTAATCTCTGAAATTAAAATATACATATAAGCAAGCATAACATGTGCACATCCTGAACTCCATAAGCACACAATTCATATCAAGAAAATTAACATTTCTCTCAGTTTGCTCTTTCTGAGCCAGAAGATCACGCTTATTCTTCTCCGCAAGGGCTTTTGCCTGAAAAGACCAGTAGAAACATAAAAGTTAATATGCTTGGACAAAGTCCAGGAGCCAGTGTCTAAATAATAGAGTTAAGATACACATACTGCTCTTTCCATTATCCTCTGGTGCCTCTCCAACCTTGCTTTGCGTCTTTGAGCTGATTCACTATTACTTCCATCAAATTTGTCCAAATCCTGCATTGATTCAGTAGGTCATCCTTCTGTATACCACAAAGTATACACTAGAGAGTAGAGAAAGACAAAAAAAATTAAGAATGATACTCACAGAAGAGGAAAGGCTATGCTTCAATCCGTTCTCACGGGCCACACTAGCAAATCCTTCATCACCGTGTCTATCTGCTTGAGACCTTAATTCAGCTGTTGTGCCCTTTTGTGATAAAGCTTTTTCCAAAGCACGTTCACGGGCTTCTGCAGTTGCTCTCTCCACAGCAGCTCGCTCTGCTTTAAGCTTGGCTTCAATGGAAGCTTTGTCTGTTGATACCTTGCTACTTGCAGAAGCCTTCTCACGCTTATCTCGTGCCTCAGCCATTACCCTTTGTCGAACTTCAGCAGTTGCTCTCTCCACAGCAGCTCGTTCAGCCCTTTCTCGGGCTTCAGCAAATGCCCTCTCACGAGCCTCACGAATTGCTCTTTCCACAGCTATTCTGTCTTTTTCCCTTTCTTTTTGTCTCTCGTCTACCTGGATTCTTTTACTATTATTTTTATCCTCCACTTCTTTTTGCAAAGACTTTTTGTTCTCCTCTTCTACAACAGTTTTTTGATTGCTCTCTTCCTCGTGCATTTCGGCTTTTATCTTTTCATCATTGTCCAGTGGTTCATTGTCTTTGCAGTCACCAGCTGAGGAAGAGCATTCTAGTTCTTCTGAGTTCTCAACAGACTTTTGTTCTTCCTGAGCTGCTTTAATATCTTTGTTTTTCTCGACCTGGTCGGCAGCAATACCACCCCCCTTGATCGTTTCCTCATTTCCTACATGTCCAGGGACACACAAGTCATCCCCCTCATCTAGATTTGAGTATAATTCTGGGTCCCTACCTGTTTCATCCATGCATTTTTGCTCAAGGTTTATGTCAGTAAAAGTGGTACTTTCTGATTCTTCAGAGGCGTGGACGCCAGATACAAAATGTGATTCAGTATCACTGACATTCTCCTGAATCCCATTGCGAAAGCTCTCTGTCTCAAAAATAACTCGTTCACTGGGAAGATTGTCCGTGCCGTTCATGCAAGTGGAACCACAATTCACTTCCTTGACATCCTCAGATGAGGCTGCACAAGTGTCTTGCACTAAGCCCTCAGAGGTATCCTCTTCACTAGAATTTTGGAGATCACTAGCAGTTTCCAATATCTCCTTTTCCCAAGAATTGGAGGACTCTTCAGTCACTCCATCCTTCTCACACTCGCGTTCATAGATGGCTTCAGAAATTCCTTGTACCGCTTCAAAATTAACTGCCTGCTGACTTATTTCAACATCATTATTCTCTAGTTGATCTTCACAAGCTTCTTGTATCTCACTTGAACAAGGACTGCCATTGAGATCGGGCTCATTAACAGCATTTTTTGAATTTTGTTTATCAGCAACACCTGGAGCCACACTTGTCTCCTGATCATCCTCACTCTTATCGGATGCTCCCAGCCTACTATCAGCTTCTTCAGCCTCCTGACTCGCTTCAGTCTTTTTACTCTCTGTGAATTTATCTGCTTGGTTCTCTATCTCTTCAGTTGCTTCATACTGACAAGGCTCTACAGATATCTCCTGAAGTCCTTCCATCTCAGATCCTTCTCGTTTTCTCTCACTTTCATCCCCTTCATGACAGTAAGGGTTTTTCTTTTCACTCGGCTCAAGCTCATGAACCCCATATGACCACTTCTCAGCGTGTTGGCCACGTTGGAAATCTTCCTGTCTACTCTCAATGCCTACTCTCCCGCAGTCATGATGGGGCTTCTCATCACTTTCCACCCATAGGAAGGCTTCCTTATGCATAATCTCAGTTTCTTCTTCATAGGAGCTCCTCCTCAATCTGCTTTTGTTTTCTTCCACCTCATTAACATTTTCTAACTTATTTGGCACTATTCTGCATTCCAAGTCTTCATGCTTCACTGTCTCGTCTTCTGGAGGTTTCTCTCTGTTGTTATGTAGATTATCATTCTCAGTTTCTTGGAACCCAACTTTTTCCTCAGTAAGTGTGCCCTGAGAGTTCTGCAAGTTCTTGAAACTCCACATCTTATGAAATATTGACTCTAGATTGTTCTTCATGTATTCAGACTTCTTCAACTCAGCAGAACAATTTCCGTTCCCTTTAGAAAAGCCATACTCATTGATGACTTCTGAATTTACATATTCTTCAGAATCATGCATCAAAGCTGAATTAGAAGTATCCTTGAATTGCTCTGGAGCTTCTGCCTTCCCAAGAAGGTTTAGTGTTGGCATTTCCCCCATTGGTTTGACGTAATCAGGTTCTTCACCAAGCTCAATGCTTATGTTACTTGTACTCATCTCCTTAAGCTTGTATACATGTCTATTATTCTCCACAGATGGTTGAGAGTGATTGTTGCTCTCAACTTGCTGAGATACCATGGTTTCTGTATTCTCTTTTCTACTGCTTGCCACTTCCGGAAACCAAGTTCCAGCTACATCTCCTTGAGATGCTTCAGCATTTTCAGTCTGGGTATTCTGCTTAACCATTCCAGCAACCCATTGCTGTTCTTTAAGATTGATGAATGAAGCAAAATCACCATTACTTGATGGGATTCCCCTGCACACCTCAGCGAATGGTGGCAATCCAATACCTATTTCTCTATGCAATTCCATAGCATTTTCCCTGTTACTTTTTGTGTTGTAGTCAACCCTATTGTCCTTAGATTTTAAGCTACCTTGAGACCTTCGTTTCAGAGAAGCTGGAACACCTTCTTTTTTTTTCTCCATTAGCTCTTTTGCTAGTCTAATACTTTCTTGAGCCTTCACTATGGCTTTTTTCAATGTGGCAGCAGAAACAGCAGCTGCTGAATTTGCATCAAGTTCCTCATCAGAAGAAGTAGGTGAACTATTAGTGGGACGAATACCGCTTCCAGATGCTCCATATTTGGGATCAGGACCTGATATTTTTGATTGATTAGGCTGGCCCTTGATGTCATTAGCCATGGGGCTTGAAGTTGATGCCCCTTCAGTGGAACTTGATCTCCTCTCAAATTCATCATGTCCGTTAAAATGGAACACATCACAGCTAGATCCACTTGTAACCTTCACAACGCCATCTGAACTTTGTTTCTTGGGGATATGCAAATTCTCCTTTCTATCGCGCCCACTAAATAATTCCCCGCTAAAGCTCCTGTCATGATGTGCTTCAACTGAACTTTGTTTCTTGGGGACATGCAAGTTCCCATTCTTATCATGACCTTCTTTAAATATTTCCCCACTTAAGCGCCTGTTGCGATGTATATCTGAACTTTGTTTCTTGGGGACATGCAAATCCCCAGTCCTAGCATGCCCTTCTTTACCTGTTTCCTCACTAAAGCTCCTATTGGGACGTACTTCATCTGAACTTTGTGCCTTTGGGACATGCAAATCTCCCATCCTATCACGCCCTTCTTTAAATATTTCCCCACTAAAACTCCTGTTCCGATGTATTTCATCTGAACGTTGTATCTTTGGGACATGCAACTCCCCCACCTTATCACGCCTTTCTTTAAATATTTCCCCACTAAAACTCTTGTTGCGCTGTACATCACTTTTTACAAAGGGTGCTCGCTGAAAGGCTTCAGTCTTTGGTAAATGAGAACTTTCATCTATAAAATACGTAAAGCCAGGGACAGCATGCAGTTGAGCTATCTGCGTCATTCCATTTGAACCATCTCTGCTTCTTTGGCCGGTCTTATGATAAGATAGGTTGAAGTGCTTTGGCCCATCAATAGATTGATTAGTCGCTTCACATGAGGACTCTTTATGCATTCCACTTGGACTAAATTGATCTGATCCTTCGGAAGCAGTCCTACATGCAACAAATACAGGAAATTAAGGTAAGTATCATAACTCGTCTTGTACCAAAAGCAACCAATACACATGTGGTCTTTTAAAGAAACTGTGAGAAAAATTGGGAAATGCTACACAAAATGTAAGCAATCACGGAATTGCTAGTTAGATGAAAGACTATCTTTCTCACTCGTGGAAAACACCAAGTAATGGCATAGCACATAGTAAATGCACATAACTTCAGAGCACATAGCATCAAAAAGTGTGTATACTTAGAAAGGCTATAAACAAGTAGATAAATATCAAATCAGGATGAATTTGGTCTAAAACCTTCCTCTAAGAAGACGAGTGAGCATGGCTAACATTCTGTAAAACATGTAACTCAACCAATTAAAATAACAAAAGGACATCAGCTATCTTGCTACAAAATAACCTACAGACAGGCACATTTCAGAATAAGCAACAAATGAGAATTGTGTATATTCTTCTTTTTTTTTTGTTAAATTTTTTATTAAAGAATAGCCCGCAGAAAGATCAACGAAAAAGTGGTACAAACCCAACAAAATGCATCTTAGCAAACTAGCTACATGAGAACTGGGGAAATTTTCCATCCTATCTACTTCTTGTACATTTTCAATTTTGCACCAAAAGGCTAAGAGAGCTACATCTATGTTTTAAGGTACAAATATTTTCCTTTTTGCCTTCAAAGTATCTTTTATTTCTATCCTTCCACACAGTCCACTATATAGCTGCTCAACTTTGTGTCGCCTTTTTGTAGTCCTCTTCTACTCCAGCGAAGTACTAGGGTCTTCAGGAGATTCTGGCATGCACCATTCAAATTCAAGCAAATTCAAGAATGTATCCCAAATCTGTTTTGTGTTTCTGAAGTGGATGAATAAGTGCTCCGCATCTTCATAATCTTCTTCATACCTTACACATCTGTTGATAGTCATGCATCTTCTTTGTATAAAGGTGCTTCCTTTCTCCATATCAGTTTCAATGGCCATTCTTGTTCGTGCTGTCTACTATGAGACAACAAGTTATATGCAGACTTTACTGAAAAAAGGCCATCCTTACATTCTTTTCATATGGTGGTACTAATTGTAGATTCTATTTTCACTAAAAAGGTTTGCTTATGAATATTTCGTACCAAAAATATATGAACGCTTCAGTGGATATCTGTTCTTATCAAGAAGACTCATTTTCCAGCTAACAAACATCATATATTTATCACTTAAAGTTACATTGACAGTAGCAAAAACTATATACCCAATAAACCAAATAGAAAAACAGAAAAAGGACTCTTGTTAAGCATATTAAAAATATTCAAACTGAAGCAAAAAGACAGAAATTAGGAACAGAGATGAACAGCAGCATATAATATGTTATCATTGTGCCTTTGATTTTTCTTTTTCATATTTTTTTTCTATTATTTTCTTTTCCGCATTTCAGCCAAAAACATGAGTAGCATTCACAAAATTAACTGTAGACCTCGACAAGTCAAAGTCGCCTCCAATACTAAGAAAAATCGTCTTCATTCTTAAAAAAGACAAAGTAAAAAAGTAAAAAGAAATGGAGATGAACTCACCGAGTTTTACCAGAAGAACGTTTACCACGTTTAGCACCAGAAAACAACTCATCATAAGGTAAAGCAATATCTTCTTCACAAAAACCACCAAAAATGTTGGAATAATCAAGTTTAGAGGAGGAGCTTCGAGAATCATCGGAAACCTTAGCATCACCTAAAACAGAAAGATCAAGTACCGGAATCGACGAACCACGAGAACCTCCAAAAATCTCAGAGTAATCCGGAGCTCCGGAAGAAAAAACCGGAGCTCCGAACTTTTTCTGTGCAAAAACGTCGTCGTACGGATGTTGTTTAGCTGAAAATGAAAAGCCACTAGCACTCGAAAGCTTTCTTCTGTGTAAAGGCCGGGAAAGTGACTCCATTGAAGTAGAAATGGAAGGAGAATGAACTAGGGTTGCTATTTTCAGGAGGAATTTTTTTTTATGTAATTTTTTGGGGTTTTTTTTATTGGGATGTTATTCGGTGACGTTTGTCTGCAGAATCAGAAAGACAAAGAGAAGAAGAGAAAAATGGAAGAAAATGTTTTTGTGTGACAGAATAATTACAAAATGTGTTTTCTGAAGGGGTTGATTTGTAATTTTGGGTGCTGTACGGTATTCTTATTTCCAGTTCTCCAACTTGGATTGATCAACTCGTTCGGCGATTATATTACTATATTTTTTTTTTACATATTTTATTTATAAGTTTTCTTTTATGCTTTTAAATAGTTGCATCCTTCAAATGGCCAGCTTTGTTTTTCTATTTTTCAAGAAAGCCAGCTTTCCAATTCATAACTGCGAGACCAAAACACACATAACGACGTACATCTTTTAACGTTGGTTTACTGTATAAATTATTTTATTATACTTTAGAGAATAGTATCACTTTTAAGGAATTATGCTAGAAAGCAAAAAAAAATTATTTTGTCCATGAAATGTGACGACGTCGTCACATGATTTATCGCGGCTGAATGAGTCGAATTGAATTGGTTTGGAAGGAAATGAGACACTTAGTCTCTTTAAGTAAGGTTTGGTTTTGAAAGTCAACCGGATGTTGACTTATGAGTTAGTGAACTCAGATGTGATTCCCGATGATTCGGTTAGCTTCGGAGATTTTATGACTCAGGAGCATGATCGGAATTAGTTTTGGAGGTCCGGTGTAGAATTAGGATTGAATTGGCGAAGTTAGTATTTTGGCAAATTTCGATTGATAGGTGAGATTATGATCCGAGGGTCGGAATGGATTCTCATAGTTGTTGTAGCTTCGTTAGGTGTTGGGACGTGTGTGCAAAATTTCAGGTCATTCGGAGGTGTTTTGGTCGGGTTTTTGATCGAATGTGTATTTCGGAAGCTTTTGAAGAACTTAAGCTTGAATTTGATGTAATTTGATGGTTTTATTGTTGTTTGTGGTATTTTGATGATTGGAGCAAGTTTGAATGATGTTTTAGGATGGGTTAACACTTTTGATTGGGGTCCCGGGGGGCCTCGGGGTGATTTCAGATAGATGAATTTTGGACTTGTTGCATTTCTGAAGTTTCTGGTTTCTGGTATTTCCGCATCTGCGGAAAAAAGGACCGCAGATGCGGTTACGCAGATGTGGAAAGGTGGTCGTATGTGCTATTATGGGTTAGGAAGGATGAGTCCGCAAATGCGGAAGAGGAGCCGCATCTGCGATACCGCAAATGCGATAGAGGAGTCGCAGAAGCAAAGGATATTGGCCATGGGACTTTTCGCAGAAGCGGACAAGGTTCCGCAGAAGCGATGTCCGCATATGCGGATACTGATCGTAGAAGCGGTCCTGGCAAATATTGGAAGATCCATAGAAACGGTAATTGCAGGTGCGGTTCATTGATCGCATATGCGAAAATGTTTGGAGAGAAAGGGTTTTAAAGGGTTCATTTTGTTCTGCGAGCTAAGGTATATTTCCATTATTTTTTAGCAAACTTAAGAGCTTTTGGACGAAAATTGAAGGTGATTTCGATTGGGTGTAATTGGAGGTGAGTTTTATGACCTAAATACATGATTTAATGGTAAAAGTAACCTAGAAATTTATGAAAATTTATCAAAAATGGGGAAAAGCTAGGGCTTGGAATTTGATATTTCAAAGTAGGATTTGATGGGTCATTTGGGCTCGAATTTGGGAGTTTTTGGTTTACATAGACTCGTGGCAAGATAAGGAATCCGATGATGTTAAATTTTTTGATTTTTGATAAGCAGGCCCGGGGCTCGAGTTTTGCAAATTTCATGAATTTTGATATTTTTCGAGTCTTTTCGGTTGGGTTATGTTCCCTTAGCCTATTGTAACGTATCCTTTGTGGTTTTGATCACATACGATGCGTGAGGAGGTCGACTTACGAGACAAGTGCATAGCGAGCTAGGATTTTGGTCGGCTTGAGGTGAGTAATGATAGTAGACGATATCTTGAGGGTTTGAAACCCCGGATTTGCATAATGTAGTGCTATGTTGAGGTGAAACACGCGATTTATGACGAGCGCAGGGTTATTTACTACTCGGGATTGTGACTTGGTCCATCCTGTTTGATATTTACCGTGTATTTAACTGAGATATGTTTGTTATCAACATGATTTGGGCTTCTTGCGATATTTCGGGCTTCATGCCGACTACTTGATTTCTTCGTGGATTTTTATCACTCTTTCCTTACTATTTGATATATTACTTGACCTCAGCCCTGTTAATTATACTTTTTTACAAACTCAGCCGCTTTAATTAAATTTTTGAGACTTAACTGATATTTTCATTGCTTTTTGGACTGAGCACTACTATTATATTGATGCCCGAGGGGCTTATGATATTTTCTGGACTGAGTGAGGCCGAGGGCCTAAGATACATTTATATGTCACGAGGTGGCTGGAGTGACGTGAGGAGGCTTTCAGGCCTTGTGAGTGATGTAAGGAGGCTTTCAAGTCTCGTGAGTGATGCGAAAAGGCTTTCAGGCATTGCGTGTGATGTGAGGAGGCTTTCAGGCCTCGAGTGTGATATGAGAAACCTTTCAGGCCTTATGTTGATATAGCGCTTGGGCCGTAAACCCCCTCCCCCCTTCCCCGGAGTTTGCACACCCACAGTGAGTGCGGGTATCCATGTGATATGATACTGAGCTCGAGGGGCTGATATTATGCTGAGTGACTAATACTGAGCCCGAGGGGCTGATATTATACTAAGTGACGGATACTGAGCCCGAGGGGTTGATATTGTTCTGAGCGATTGATACTGGGCCCGAGGGACAGTTTTTTACTCATTATTTACTTGTTGTTTTACCTGGTTTTAAAAGGAGATTTCATTTGATTATTTACTGTTCTACTGGTTTACTATTTTTACCGCCCGATATAGAATTACTTTGTGCAGTTATGTGTTTTCATGCCTTCGGTTATTATTTATTATTATTACTCACTAGGTCGAAGTACTCACATTACTCCATGCACCATGTGTGCAGACACAGACATAAAGGAGTCTGCACCTAAGCGTTGATTCTTCCTAGATCAGGCAGCGAGTTGGAGTGATGAGGTAGTTGTTGACGTCCGCAATCCCTTGTCTTCCCTATTTTATATCCTATGAGTTCCTTCAGACTATTGTATCTGATATTTTATTTCGTAGACTCATTACAAACTCTGTAGTAGCTCATGACCCGTGACACTCTGGTTTGGACTGTGTCGGGATGGTTTTTCCGCGTTATTATCGTTATCTCCGCATTATTTGCTATGTTAAGCATGTATTAGAATTGTTAATGTTAATTAATTGCTTTAAAAAAGGTGTTGGCGTTTTTTCTGGTTGGCATTATCTTCACGAAAGGCGCCATCACAACTGGATTTGGGGAATTGGGTCAGTGACATGAAAACAACACAATCTCTTATTCATGCATCAATAAGATAAAAGAGTTACAAGTTCATGTATGATGTTTTTATTCTAATTTATTAAATATCTTAATAAAATCAATATTCAAATGTGAAATCAATTTGTCGTCTCAAGTCTCAACTAATAATTTTCTTTCTCCTATCCTTAAATGGAACCTAACTTTCTCGTAATTACTTAGATTATATTTCATATTTAATTTTACAATAACAACTTAACATGTCAAGAAACCACGTGTGAAATTTTTATTTGGAAAACTACCAACAAAAAAAAGGATGTAGAAGCTAAAGTTTTTTCCATTCTCATATTAAAAAATTAATTCAATAAATTATTAGTCAATAATGTTTTTGTACTATTCAAAAACTAAAAATGACCAACAATTTGAAACAAGAATACTATCTCAACTACGGAATACTTGCCATATATTATTGATTGATTTACTTGGAATTTACTTTCTTTTTTTATATATTTTTACAGAATAAATTATTCAAGTGAAGCTAACTGCTAACATAGCAAAAGCAAGCCTAATCATGTCTATGTTTTTCTTTTGCTGAATTTTCATATAAACTTTCAAATTTAAGTTTGGCATTACTGTAAAATTTGACTTGTGCTGTTTTTATTTCTAAGTTTGACCATACGGATATGAATTTATTAGTTTCTCAGATTGGTAGAAGTTAAAAGGGGTCCTCTCTTTTCCCATTATGGAAAAATGATTAATTATAGCACGTGTACGCGTAAACCCAGAGAGAGTATCGACATTTAATTTTAGAATAATATTTATTTTACTCCCTTAATTTTTAGTGGTTGGAAAATGATACCCTTCCAACTTTTGAATGAGGAAGAGAACTTCTTTATGCAGTAGCTTTCTGGCGAAATTTCTTTCTTCATGTAATCACGTTGGGGTTCGATTAATTTCGAATTCGTACCGCAAAATTTCAAGTTGAAGATTAAAGCGCTTTCTATCAAAAATGGCTCACACTTTAGCCTTCTTCCTACGTAGTTTAAATATAATATAATGTAAAAACTTCCCCATAACGAATATTTAAATATGACCTTATCAACTATAATTTATGTTCAATAAAGATAATTTCAATAATTATTTAGTATAATGATTTTAATATGCAAAGAAAATATATAAATAAATTAATACTCATAGCAACAATTCTTTCATCTAATATATATGTCAGAGAAATTCACTATATTTTTTTTTCTTTTAATTGAAATGCTAAAGCATCTATGGTGGATGTGCGTTCAGCATATTTCTTGAATTTTGTATACAGATTTTTTTATTAAAAATTTTAACAATGATCTCAATAAACTTAATATAATAGAAGAATATCTTAACTTTTTCAAGCAAGAAAGATGAAACTCAAGTATTAGTTTGGATAAAAAATATTAGATCGATTTTCAAGCTCAAGTTATTTTAGTATGATCTATTGATAGTACTAATATATCGCCTCTTGTTGTTGTCTTAAGCTGAGGGTCTCCTGGAAATAGTCAGGGTAGGAGTAAGATTTGCGTACATATTATCCTCTCCAGATCCCACTTATGAAATTATACTGGATTATTGTTGTTGTTGTTGTTGTTGTTGATTTTCAAACTCAAATACAACTTACAAGATACAACCATATTTTTATTTTTATTTTAACTTCAAGATGTTGGAAATTACATTAATTAATAGTAAGTTGTTGGAAATTACAATAATTAGTAATAAAAAATCAATGAAAGGAAAAGGCATAGGCGTTTCCTCATGACAATTATTCCTATATTCAAACAGTTAATAATCATGTATACAAAGTATGGCCCCTCAACTCACATGGTATTATGAATTTGAGGACGCCATATATGGAAGAAGCTGCCATTATGGAGACACTAATTTGGAGCACCGAACTGGGAAAAGTCATATTTACCCTAATTATTAACTTTCATTTCATTTATGATCAAACCACTATGTTTGTTACGTCCGACGGTGAGATTAGAACGTAAAATTTCTGGCTGCTCTAATATTATACTATTAAAGTTCTACAATTGTAAGAAACACGATATCTCTAGTTATATTATCACATAAGTCATTTCTATAGAGATGATGATGTTTATCCATGAATTTCCATCTCTCTTTTTTTTCCCCGCTTTTTGTGTTATATTGAAGCGTATGAAGCAATGAGTTCGAGCCATTTCTGTGATTATAAATCAGTAGTCTGATGAATAAACCTTAAAATATGCTCGTTCATTTCATGGTCGAAATCCTTGAAGGCACTGCATTGGTGGATAGAGGCAGATCTAGCTTTCTGACATTGGAAGTTCATTGTTTCTGACTATCTACTTCACCTTAATTGATATTTAAACATACAAGTAAAAGTATTATCTTGATCCGAGTAGAGATAGCATTTCTCTTCTATGGACATTTTCTCTCTCGAATAAACCATACAACCAAGAGATATCATGAACCAGAATAAACAAGCTTGCCCCATCCATGAATATATATTTCATAGTAGCCTAAATTGACCGTACATCTTTATTGATATATCGAGATAATAGATAAAGACATAAATTAAAATATTTTGAGTTTAACTAAACTCGTAACAATATATATTTGAAAATTCATAAAATTGCAAAAGAATAATAGATATCAACCCGATCAGTCTTTATTGGTGGGGTCTGATTCATAAGATATTCACTAATCACATGATTAAGAACATATTTTGCTTTATCGTTATGAACTTATGATTATAGACTATAGTTCTTCTCACTTTGAACAATAAGGACCCACATATACCTTTCTTTTAAAAATATATATATACGTTTGTTGCATTGGTGATCGTACTCTTTTTCAAAGTTTTAATTTAAATTTAAACTTTTAATAAATGCTACATTTCAGTATTCAGACTGTTTTTTATTTTTTAAATGTCCCGCATAAAGAAGTGGCCACTGGTCACCAAAGGTTCAATGCCTGTAGCTTAAAACACAACAGTGCTGTCTTTTCCTATGGCATTATTGGGATATTAATACATCAAACGGAGAAATCCCCTTGGATCATGTCGCTCACCCTGTTATCATTGCATTTAATATACATCCAAATTAACTTTACTGGTCACTATAATTTTTTTTTTTTCACTTTTTCCTTTTCTTCTGTTTTCACATATTTGTTCAATATGAATATTCTCCTGCCTTTCTTTCTATTTCATCCGCATATACCCATCTCTACAAAACAAGAGATATATATCTCATTTTATGGATTCTATACTTGATATTTTCTAATATTCAAGAAAATTAAGTAAACTAATGCATATAAGCATGTTTGTCTTGGTAATGGATGTTTTGACGCGGCATATTCAAGGGGATGTACCTTGGTGTATGCTATTTGCTGATGACATAGTCCTGGTAGACGAGACGAGGGTCGGTGTTAACGAAAGGCTAGAGGTATGGAGACAGACTCTCGAGTCTAAGGGGTTTAAACTAAGCAGGTCTAAGACAGAATATCTAGAGTGCAAGTTTAGCGCTGAGTCGAGCGAAGTGGGAGGGAGCGTGATGATTGGATCTCAGACCATAGCCAAGAAGGATAGTTTCAGATACCTTGGATCGGTGATCCAGAGGGACGGGGAGATAGACGGGGATGTCACTCACCGTATAGCGGCGGGGTGGTCGAAGTGGAGGCTTGCATCAAGAGTCTTGTGTGATAAAAAAGTGCCACAGAAACTCAAGGGGAAGTTTTATAGAGTTGTGGTTAGACCTGCTATGATGTATGGGACGGAGTGCTGGCAGGTGAAGAAATCTCATGTTCAGAGGATGATGGTTGCGGAGATAAGGATGCTTAGGTGGATGTGCGGGCTCACCAGGTTAGATAAGATTAGAAACGAAGTTATTCGGGAGAAGGTGGGGGTGGCCCCGGTAGATGAGAAGATGCGAGAGGCGAGACTTCGGTGGTTCGGGCATGTGCGGAGGAGAAGCCCCGATGCCCCGGTGAGGAGTTGTGAGCGGCTAGCGGTGGTCGGTGTGAGGCGAGGCAGAGGGAGGCCTAAGAGATACTGGGGAGAGGTAATTAGGCAGGACATGACCAGGATGCGGATTTCCGAGGACATGACCCTTGATAGAAAAGTTTGGAGGTCTAGTATTAGGGTTGTAGGATAGGGGCTTCTAGATTTTTCGTACTCCTTTTCCGGGGTGGGTGAGGCGTGGTAGGGCCGCCATAAATGATTAGTTTGTGTTCTCTTGTGGTAGGCATTTCTGGTAGTTACTGTTCTAACATCATTGCATGCCTGCTTATTTGTGGTATTTATGTCTCTTATGTTTAGATAATTTTTATGCGATGTATGCTGGAGTAACTAATGCGGTTTTTGTTTTTGTTTTTGTTTGCTTTTCTTTTCCCTGCGCTGAGGGTCAATTGGAAACAACCTCTCTGCCCTCTCGGGTAGAGGTAAGGCCTGTCTACATATTACCCTCCACAGACCCCACCTTGTGGGAATATACTGGGTTCTTGTTGTTGTTGTTGTAATTCATATAAGCTTGTATGAACTATTGAGGCAAAGACATATAGTATGTAGTTATTGATTTTATGTAAACTATGTTGAGGTTTTTAAGCTAAAATATGATTAAAAGAGGGTGAATGGGAAATTGAGGAAAAATAACATAATTTAAGTTTCTCTCATTGACAATGGGATATTGACCTATATTGGAAGAGGAAAAGATTTTTTATGGGTATATATACAATTGCTTTTCTTGTAGCTCTCAAAGAGTTAAGAAGAAGGTTAGTCTCATGTCATTATCGTCGTCGCTCGGCTCGACTTTGGCTCATTTGGTCAAATGATCGATTGATTGATTAATTTTTTGGATCAAATTTATTTGTTAATAGTAAATATTAACGTAATATTATCCGTGTATTTTAATTTGCATAAATTGCTCTCTCAGATTTTCCATACGAATTTATGAGTTTTCCTCCTTTCTTCTGCATTAGTTTAACTACTAAGAAAGCGGCAGTAAGTGTGATTTGCTATAGATCTTTATGGTCGCTGAAACACAAGGGTTTGAAGTACCGGTACACCAGTGTATAATTCGTTCTATCCTATGAGGAAATAATACATAACCTTGGCTACTAGGAGGGAATTAAATTCCTTAAGGAAATACTATGAATTTAGTGGACTCAGATTAAATTTTATTTCTATTTTTTATTTTTATTTATACGTTATTTTATATACTCTAGAACTATTTTACAAATACAAAATAATAAAACGTGTATGTTAATCATATGTTAGATCCGCCTCAGTCCATATGTTAATGGGAATAGTACAATTTTCTTTACCTTTAGTAAGTTTCCTGTACTAAGTTAAATTACCATTAAGGGACCCAGACCACGCAAAATTTTATTTTGTGTCTCATATAATTTATACTAGTTGTATGAGATAACTTTTTATCTTATAATTTTATGGAATTAAAAGTGTAATTTTGTAAAATCAAAAGTGTAAGATTAGAATTCACAATATTATAAGATAAAAAAAAGCCTCATACAATTATTATTAATTATATATAAGATACAAAATAAAACTTATATGGAACGAGAGAGAGCGGGGTCTAGTTAACTTTAATTACTCGCATTAATTATTTCTTTTTGAAGATTCGTTTGTATGAAAATGATTAAAGTGTTAATTGGCTTATGAAGAGAATCTTTATGAAAAGGTGAAGCAATTATGATATAAAAGAATGAAGAAGATCTAAAGGACAAAGTAGATCCTCATCACAACCTACTTTTACTTTCACTTCTCTTTTTCTTTCTTTATTAGTAGAAGTTGTTACTCCCTAGGTGATTAATTTTTGTTTTGGACATATTTATTAAGAAATATTAAATTTTAAAAGAAAATAGTTAGTATGACTAAATCATTCTTAATTAAATATTGTATCATAGTTATAGTACTCTCTCATTTCCAAAATAAGTAATTATTTTGGTTGTTTTTACACATATTAAAAAGTTTACCTTTTAACATTAATTAGTAATAAAATTGACCATATTAACATTTACCATCTTTTCACATAAATATTCATAACACATGCTCTAACATTATTTAGTCCAAGGACAATGGAGGAAAAAATAATTCATTCATTCTTGAAATTTAGAAAAATTACTTATTTTGGACCAGAGGGAATAGCAGCACTTATTTCTCTTCTCAAATATGAAGAGTAAATGAGTTTTTAAGAATACAAACATAGGGTAATTTTAAAAAAATAATTTTTTTTATTATATAAATAAATATTTATTTAGATCAAAATAAAAAAATAAATCGATCAGGTATTGTGAATCAGAGGGATCAGAGTTCTTTAATTTTAACAAGACCAAGAATATGCACATGCTATTCTACAGCAAATGTTGTCTTCCATTTTCGGCTTTTATCAATCGATCGCACACATCGCACTTTCTAACCATATGTATTCTTTTAACCCTCTTTTATTTTTGAGTACGAAACTTTTTTGATGTTGTTTTTGGACAAAAAGTATATTTTAATGCTAAAAAAATTGCATAAATAGGTATTTCGCAGTATAATACTATGAATTACTTTAATGGAAATTTAACCGTTAAAGTAATTCACAGTATAATATTATAAATTAAAATATTTTTTTTATAATTTGCAGTACCTTTATTAATTTGGCCCCGCCAATTAACTGACATAACAATAATTCAAACTCATAAAACGTAGTACTATATTGTGAATTAATTATTAAATTTTTCTACAAGAAAACAACTTTTTCACATGGGTTTCATCTTTTCACAAACAGGTGGCGCAGATGGCGCCGAGTGAAAAGATCTTATGCATTTTTCTTGTCTTGTTTGTCGTTTGGCGTTTAGGTATTTCTTGTTTATTCTTCTTATTTTTCCTTGTATTGACCGGCCCTGGCCGAGTGTAACCGGGGATGACCCGCGATTAACTTTGTAGATAAATGAAATCTCGTTTCCGTTATTTGCCTTATACTTATTTTGTACTTCCCCCTTTTTTCCTTGGATTTTTTTTTTTGCATGCGTTCGAGGGGGTGATCTGCCTTTAAGTTTGGCTTTGGTGGGCATGTTAGTTTTTTTTGTTCACGCCTTTTCTTCTTCGACTCGGAGTGAACGAGTCGGGATCGTCGTTTGGCGATAGCGACGCTTAGCCTTAGTCCCAGTTCAGGCATGGTCGAACTATTGGCCGTGATGATAAAAAAATTCGACTTTGTGGTTCGACTGGGGCCGAACTTTTCGTGCCTCTAATCTTACTTCGAGTTGGGCGTACTTACTTGAAAGGCGATAGTGCCTAACCCGCGCCTTGATTCGTTGACGGTTGGGTTTTGCTCGGTTCAATAGTGAAGGAGCTTGGTCTGAGTCCCGGTTCAATTGTGGTTGAACTTGTTAGATTTGAGGACGAGGGCGTCTAGTCTTATGGTTCGGGCGAGGTCGAACTCGTAGGATTTGATGACGAAGGCGCATAGCCTGAGTTTTGGTTCAACCGTAGTTGAACTTGTTGGCAAACGCGCGTAGCCTGAGTCACATTTAGACCGTAAGTGAACTTTGCCAATTTTGATGGCGAATGCGTGTAGCCTGAGTCTTGGTTCAACCGTAGTCGAACTTGTTGGCAAAGGCGCATAGCCTGAGTCGAGTTCAACTGTAGTCGAACTTTGCAAATTTTGATGGCGAAGGCGTGCAGCCTGAGTCTTGGTTCAACCGTAGTTGAACTTGTTGGCGAAGGCGCACAGCTTGAGTCCCAGTTCAACTGTAGTCGAAATTTGCCAATTTTGATGGCGAAGACGCATAGCCTGAGTCTTGGTTCAACCATAATTGAACTTGTTGGCGAAGGCGCATAGCCTGAGTCCCAGTTCAACTGTAGTTGCACTTTGCCAATTTTGATGGCGAATGCGTGTAACCTGAGTCTTGGTTCAATCATAGTTGAACTTGTTGGCGAAGGCGCATAGACTGAGTCCCAGTTCAACTATTGTTGAACTTTTCCAATTTTGATAGCGAAGGGGCGTAGCCTGAGTCCTGGTTCAACCGAAGTTGAACTTGTTGGCGAAGGCGCATAAATTGAGTCCCATTTCAGTTGTTGTTGAACTTTGTCAATTTTGATGGCGAAAGCGCATAGCCTGAGTCTTGGTTCAACCGTAGTTGAACTTATTGGCGAAGGCGCATAGCTTGAGTCCTAGTTCAAATGTTATTGAGCTTTACTGACGAAGGTGCATAACCTTGATTTAATGGTGAATGTTGGCGAAGACGCATAGCCTGAGTCCTAGTTCAACTGTTGTTGAACTTTGTCAATTTTGATGGTGAAAGCTCGTAGCCAGAGTCAGAGTTCAACCGTGGTTGAACTTGTTGGCGAAGGCGCATAGCCTAAGTCCCAGTTCAACTATTGTTGAACTTTATCAATTTTGATGGCGAAGGCGCATAGCCTAAGTCTTGGTTGAACAGTAGATGAACTTATTGGCGAAGGCGCATAGCTTGAGTCCCAGTTCAAATTGTTTAACTTTGTTAATTTTGATGGCTAAGGCGCATAGCCTAAGTCTTGTTTCAACCATAATTGTACTTATTAGCGAATGCACATAGCATGAGTCCCAGTTCAACTGTTGTTGAACTTTGTCAATTTTGATGGCAAAGGCGCGTAGCGTGAGTCTTGGTTCAACCGTAGTTGAGCTTGTTGGCGAAGGCGCATAGCCTGAGTCCCAGTTAAACTGTTGTTGAACTTTATCAATTTTGATGGCGAAGGCGCGTAGTCTGAGTCCTGATTTAACCGTAGTTGAACTTGTTGGCGAAGGCGCATAGCCTGTGTCCCAGTTCAGCTGCTATTGAACTTTGTCAATTTTGATGGTGAAGGCGCATAGCCTGAGTCTTGGTTCAACCGTAGTTGAACTTGTTGGCAAAGGCACATAGCCTGAATCCCAATTCAACTATTGTTGAACTTTGTCAATTTTGATGGAGAAGGCGCGTAGCTTGAGTCTTGGTTCGACCATAGTTGAACTTGTTGTCGAAGGCGCATAGCCTGAGTCCCAATTCAACTGTTGTTGAACTTTGTCAAATTTGATGGCGAAGGCGCGTAGCCTAAGTCCTGGTTCAATCATAGTTGAACTTGTTGGTGAAGGCGCATAGCCTGTGTCCCAGTTCAGCTGCTGTTGAACTTTGTCAATTTTGATGGCGAAGGAGCATAGTCTGAGTCTTGGTTCAACTGTAGTTGAACTTGATGACGAAGGCGCATAGCCCGAGTCCCAGTTCAACTGTTGTTGAACTTTGCTAATTTTGATGGCGAAGACGCATAGCCTAAGTCTTGGCTCAACCATAGTTGAACTTGTTAGCGAAAGCATATAGCCCGAGTCCCAGTTCAAGTATTGTTGAACTTTGTCATTTTTTATGGCGAAGGCGCGTAACCCGAGTCTTGGTTCTACCGTAGTTGAACTTGATAGTGAAGGTGCATAGCTTGAGTCCTTGTTCAACTGTGTTGTTGAACTTTGTCAATTGTGATGGCGAAGGCACGTAGCCTGAGTCATGGTTCAACCGTAGTTGAACTTGTTGGCGAAAGCGCATAGCTTGAGTCCCGGTTTAACTGTTGTTGAACTTTGTCAATTTTGATGGCGAAGGCGCATAGTATGAGTCCCAGTTCAACTGTTGTTGAACTTTTTCAATTTTGATGCGAAGGCGCGTAGCTTGAGTCCTGGTTTAACCATAGTTGAACTTGTTGGTGAAGGCGCATAGCCCGAGTCCCCACGTTGTGGGTATTGAGTGCTCAAGCTCGAATTTGATTGGAGACTTTTTGAAGCTTATGCGTTGTCTTCCCAATCCAGGCATGTAGGCTGTCTTGAGGTGGCTCTCGGCTTGAGATATCTCTGTGCCGGTTTTCGGCTGGAGCCCATATCGTGGATGTGTGAGGTACCTCACAGGGTTCCTCCATTAGGGGGGCTTCTTCTTTTTGTTCGCATTATTAGAGATCGGAGAGAGAGAGGGCTTGGATCTTGACTTGAGATCTTCAAGTTTCCCTTGTCCGAGATGCCACTTTGGCTTGTTCCAGCGGGGTTGTTTTTTTTTCTTTTTTGGCGTTTCTGTCCTTTTGGTCCAGTGAAGAACTACGCAATTTTGCTAGGAAAAATAACTTTAGCAGATAATTTCGAATAGTTAAGTAATAATTTGAATAATGAACTCAAAAATCATTAAAGTTCAAAAAATATTGGATTTGAACTTATGATTTCAAAAGTATATTACAAAAACTTAAAGGAAAACCCCTATTAAATTTAAATTCTGAATAAATCTTTATTGTTATTAAACAATAAAAGAAGAAGAATAATATTATAGAGAAAGAGAGAGAAAGAATTCTTATTGAAGTCTCGGATGAATTACAATGGGGTAAGACACCTCTATTTATAGTAGAAATATGACTTAGTCACAAAGTAAATCTCTCCACAAGATAGACATTCACTCTAAATAAAATTCGATTCATAACACTCCCTATTGAATGTCTATTCAATGATAATGTGCCTCGTTAAAACCTTAACTAAAAGAAAACCCAATGGAAAAAAAAATTCTAGAAAAGGAAAAAGAGTACACATATCTAATAATACGCCTTTTGGTTGCCTCGTTAAAAACCTCGCAAGGAAAACCTAGTGGGACAAAACCTTGTAAGGGAAAAAGAGTGCAACACGCATTAATTCCCCCTGGTGAGAGCATCAATTCACATCCTTGAGCCTTCACATCCCAATCTTGTACACTAGCTTCTTGAAGGTTGACGTCGACAAAGATTTTATATCAGGTTCAATGTATTTTCACAATGACATAACATAGAGATCTCTTCATTCATATATTCAGGTACTTGAATCTCTCATGAGATTTTATGAAGTGTTATGTCATGTGATCTTCTAGATCACTTACCTCATGCATTATGATCATTTTTTATCATTTGCTCATCTTCTTTGTCAAAAAGTTTATTTGAAACTGATTTGTCTATACGCTTTAAGCATACCATAGACTTTGTCCTTCTAGGACTTACTATAATATGAACATTTGCAGTGAGAATATAGTTACTTTCTTTGGGCAATCAAATGCTTCTGGCATGCTTTGCAATAAATTGCACATGAATTATCCTTTTATGAACTTCAAGTTCATATTATTTTATTCGAGGATCTCGATGTATAAATGATAATTTATTTCATGTAACTTTTCTCAACTGTTGTATCTTGTCTCCCCCTCATGTTAGAAAAACTAACTTGTTGCATCAACTTTGAGAACCCATCTTTGTGTGTTATGGTGTTAATCAAAATATACACTGCACATCAATAATAATAAGATGGAATTATTTGGTTCCTGACCCTGAACCACTTGTGAGGGGAGAAAATAATATACTTTCGTATATAATGTATATCAAACTGATATATATAAACTTTGTTCTCATAAGCAATAATTTAGCTATTAAGTGGAGGCACTCAATAAATTATTTTGCTAAACCAGCTATGATGTAGACCAACTTATCAAGATGAACTTCTTGAATAAAAAATCTGGAAATTATGTTCGAAATTAAATTAATGAGCAAGTTACCTCGCACACACCGGCCAGGTTGCAGGTTAATAATAATTGCACATGTAACCATCTCATAAATGCATCTTATGTGGTATACATGGCAGGTGAATGGGCCCCTATTCACCTTTGATATTTTCAGCATTCATGGGATTCAATCCCAATTTTAGTTGATCTATTAATTAATGAGAACAAGAAATGTGTAAGAGAATACATAAAGAACTTTCTAGTTCTTTAATATTTGCCCATGTAAATTCTCTTTTATTTTTGCACATCATACTTAAATTGATATGGCAAAACTAATTATGTCAACTGAATAAATTATCAGTATTGATAAACTTCAGATTTACACCATGATGTGTGCAATTATGAATAAACTCCAAGTTTATTATGATATGAGTTTTATATCAATAAATATCCACTTCATTGTGGTATTCTTTTGTTTATGTAGTACAAATTGGAGAATAAAGCGGGTAGCTTTTCACGTACATATTATCCCGCTACAAATTGTAGTAATAGAAGATATTAAATCTTTCCTTTATTTATAGTCTCAATATAATCAACCGCTTTCGCGAATACTTTGGAAACTGAATATGTTTCTTTGAGACTTACTACAACATAATACTTTGTTGGTAATCAATTGTGTTTCTCCAAAATAGTGGTAATTGGCTATTCCAGAGCTCTCAATTAATTGGTAGTACCACATAATCATCAGCATCTATATTGTGAATATCTCTTTTAAAGAGAAACTTATACCATTATGGTCATGGCCAAAATTATATGCAAGATATGTTTCTTGCATTACCGTTGTCTTTTAATAATCACAATGCCAAAATATTTTGGCGTACAATAGGTACGTGACCAATGACCATTCATGCCATAATAATGACATTATTTATGGTATCATCTCAAACCTTCTTCTAGAGGTGACTGTGGTATATTCGCTACCACTAGCACGTTCATATTCTTTGAAGAATGAATATGTATTCACAAGTAAGATGTTGTCACATTCACATCATGAATGAACCATAATCATCTATATGTGCTTTATAAAATCTCATGTCAAATCGATGACAAATATTAATTTCACAGGGTGAATGATTATTTTGAGAATCCTTATTATTCTCATTATCACAATGATGACGATTATAATTTCGTCTATTGCCACGTCCACACCCATTGATACCTTCACGGTAATAATTTTATCTTCTTTCAGACTTATCACATACTGCTACCACATTCTCTAAAGGGAATGAGAATGGAGCAAATTCCATGGGACGGGTTTTCACTTCTTTGCCCACAATTATACATGAATTTAATCATGGCAAGACATAGAAATTTTACCACTTCATGTGGGTGTAATTTCTTAAAAACTCCATTAGAGTTATAATCAAACTTTGTTGTATTTGCCTGTATATAAAATCAACTTATAGAATTTCAAGAATTTGAAAGAAAAAAGTAAAATACTTACCTTAAATCCAGAATTTTAATCATGAAGGAAGTTCATGAAACAACTGACAATCATTATGCTCAATCCCAAAGTTTCTACTCAATTGGTTAGAGTCTCGTGCTGATAACATGTTATGAAACAATAAAAGAAGAAGAACAATATTGTAGAGAAAGAGAGATAGAATTCTTATTGAAGTTTGGGATGAATTACAATGGGGTAAGATACCTCTATTTATAGGAAAAATATGACTTAGTCACAAAATAAAACTCTCCACAAGATAAACATTCACTCTAAATAAAATTCAATTCATAACATTTATCATAATCTTGCCCATTTTTTTTTTTTTTTTGCAATGTGATGGCAATATTTAGTCAATTCAATCAGGTCGGAATTTCATTCCTTTACTTCAAGTTTTCAAGTCGCACAAGCTATTGAAGTACTACGACATGAGATATCGTTTGGTGGTTGCACAAATATTGTAAGACAACAACTCATTGATCAGTACAAAATTTACACTCTTTTTCCTCTGACTAAACAATTCTAGCTGGCTCAAACTCATACAATAACTCGCACTCACTAGAAGTGACACCCCGTAATGCTTTTGACATCCTATTAAAATATACGGAAAAAGGTTTAACATACCGGGGATGTAGCTACCCTTGTTCGAGGGGTGTTACCCATTCGACGGAAATTAACACTGTATAGATAGGTATTTTTTTTAAAAAAAAAAATTGAATATATACAATGGGTTGACAACCCTTGACACAAGACAAACTTCCACTATAATGGTTAATGGGTGTTAAAAGTGATGAAAGGTTGCAAGTTCCATTCCCTATCGCATCATTATTTCCATTTTTCTTGGCTTCATATTTAGATTTTGACACTCCTTTGTATAAATCCTGACTCCGCCACTAAATATACCCCTAAATTATTGAAAAAAATTTAAAAATAGACTTTATATACCTATTAGACTAAAAATACTCCTCCATCCATAATTTTGGTTCACTTATATCCTTTGACCGTTAGGTCAATGCTGAATTAAAAAAATAATTATTATTATTTTTGTAAAACTTAAAAAAATTATTTTACAAATTATTTTCGTTTATTTAAACTAATGCACCACTAATCCACTAATTTAGAAATTTTTTTTCTTCAGTTTTTACAATTTTTTTTCATTTTTTCAGTTTTTAAAGCATTTTCTTTCTAAAAACATAATATTTTTTTACAAAAACAGAAAAAAATTAATAAAACATTTTCGGTTTTTAAAAACTGAAAAAAGAAATTCAACAAAATACTTTTGTTTTTGAAATATTTCTTTTTCATTTTTTTTGTAAAAGAACGAAAATATTTTTTCTTTAAAAAACAAAAAAATAAAATAAAACGAAATTCTTTTTAAAAAATTGAAAAAAATGAAAAAAATATTTTTGTTTTTGATAGGTTTTTCAGTTTTTACAAAATGAAAATATTTTATTAAAAACATTTTTCCCTATTTTTACATTTTTTTTAGTTTTTACAAAATTAATGCTTTTATAAAAAAAGAAAAAAATAGATATATTTTTTTTTGGTAAAAACCGAATTGATCTTAGTTAATACTTTAAAAATAAGACTTTATTAAATTAGTGTACTATTGGTGCATTAGTTAAAAAATAAAAATATTTTGTAAAATATTTTTTTTAAGTTTTATAAAAAACTATTTTTAATTTAGTATTGACCTAACGGTCAAAGGGCATAAGTGAACCAAAAAGTGGATGGATGGGTATTTTTAACCCAATAGGTGGATGAAGATATATTTAAACATTTTCCAATAGTTTAGGAGAATTTCGAACCCTTTTCACTAAAATATATCCAATTTTTAAAAAGTATTTAATTTTTCGCCAATTTTGACATTTAAAACAGTTGCTACTGTTTCTTTTTCAGTATTTGAGTCTACGGTTTTTAATTTTCATAGCCTAATTTCATACTTGATGTCTAAAGTTTAAATTACGTGAACCAAAACTTTAAATCAAACCTTCGGGTCTCAAGTTAGTCTATGCCAAATCTTAAATTTAGACAAGAATCTCACTCAAATTTCATACCTGCGATTAAAAGCCCAATATTCCAAAGTTGTCAATTTCGGCTATTATTGAAATGGAGAACCAAAACATGGCTATTTGTGCACTTTCCCTCCCAATCATGAATAAGAAATCGATCCCAATTTCCCTTCATAGAATGTCGTGATGGCACCTAGTCTCTATGATCAGATAAGCCTAATATTTGATAATATGTGACAGAAATAATCAACAAAATATTAAAACAAGTATGATAAATTGATATAAACTCCTGGAATGGAATCTCAACAAATACTTTCCAGAATTGGTGGAACTAAGTCATAAGCTCTACATAGCAATACGAAAGTGTCTACTACATTACCGCCTGAATGAAAATACAATATAAAGTAAAACAGGGAAAGGTGACTCTCAGGCCTGCGGATGTAGAGCAAGTATACCTTGAAGTCTCCAAGAGCAGTTACTCAAATCAACTCTAGCATCCGATACAGACAGACGTACTTGAATGTGCACAAAAAGATGTGTAGAATCGTATAGTAATATGAGTACACCACTACGGTACCCAGTAAGTATCAAGCCTAACATCGGTAGAGTAGTGACGAGGTCAGGTCACGACACCTAATGAGATATAAATAAACAATATCAAAATATAAGAACGAATCATAATGGAAGGCGGAGAAATAACTAATGCGAAACAAGTGAATATCATGAACCAATGTCGGATTTTGAGCATGAAAATAACATAAAGGAAGCAACTAATGAGAAACGCAGTGATAAATATATGTACAACATCTGCTAGAACAAGGAAGAACCAAAACAACAAGAAATGTCCCACCAAACTCTTTGCAACACGAAAGAAACACCCAGAATCACAACGAGGTACCTCCTCGTGTACAATAATAATCACAACTGAGGTACCGCCTCGTACAAATCAAGAATCACAATCGAGGTACCACCTTGTATTCACTTTTCTCAATTTCAATCACAATCTTTCCGTATAATGCCGCGTGAGCCTTACATTTAAGCAGTTTTGAAAATATTTTTCTCGTGATAGCTACACGCACTTTAGCTCACCTTAGACGTTGTGTGGCTTCACGTAGTTCCCCTACAAGCAACACACGCATAAATCCCACCTATGCCGCTGCATGCACATTAACCCCAAATCTTATATCGCCATATGAGCGTCAATATCACATCACAATAATAACTTGCACCACAGTGCCCATATATCACAACTTGCCAACAATCAACAATATCAATATTTTCACAATAATAGCCCATGGCTTTGCCAACAACAATAATGAATGTAAAATGCTCAACACGGAAGATGTCCCAACAATAACAATAGCCGCAACACGATAATGACTTTCTCAACTTCAACACCAACAACTCAACATTGAGAGAGATAATGTATAACCATAATATTAAATAAGAATTGTGAGCACGTGATTTTTTCCCTATAAGAGAAATACTCCCAAAGATTTAAAATAAAATAATTTTAGTTTTCTTGCAATTTTGTGAATTTTGTGTTATTTTTCTTGTATTATTTGCATTTTTATCTGTGCATATTTGCTTGTTTAAATAAATAAAATATACAAAAAATATGTTGCATATGTATATAAAATTCAAGTTTACAATTAAGTTTATTTTACGGAAATGAAAAGTCATAAAAAATATGTATTTTTTGCATTTTTTAAGCATTTAATGTCCAAATCGTGCAATTTTATTTTTATTAATGTTTAATTTTGTGTGATAATTATTATTATGAGTTAATTAGTATTTCAAGATAATTTTTAGTTTTTATAAATTAATCTTAGTATTTTTGGGCTTTATTAATTAGGATGTTGAATAATGGAGAAGAACAAAATAGAAAAAAATTTGGATTGGGTCATCTTGCAAATTAAGTTACAAGCTCAATCCTAAGCACCCTTACCCAACCCAAAACCCCTTGGTCCAAAAAGAAAATTTCAGATTTTTAGCCAAAAAATAATCATAATCACATAACATAAAGTAGTGGGGGCAAGGAAATCAAGGAAGAAAACATGGAGAGGAAAACATGGAGAGGAAAATATGGATTAGTGGGTTTTCTTTAAATTAAAAAATATATTCTTTTTAATAAAAAGATCTGAAAATTTTCGAAATTCTTGCCTATAAATAGAAGAGAAGATTTATGAAAAAGGGGGAGAGAAAAAAGAGAGGAAAAATCGGAAGAGAAGAAAAAATAAAAAAAATTCCCTGCTGTAGTATACACTCGATATACACTCTGGATACAGAAGTATACACGGAAAAAATGCAATCTTTTAGAGTTTCTTTTGAGAAGTGAAAAGAGTTCAAAGCAAGAAAGCCAAAACAAAGAGAAAATCTGGAATATATTTTTCTTTTCTATTTTTTACTGGTTTTTTTTTTATTTTTCTCCGTATTGCTGGGATTTTCGGGATTGAGGTGTTGAAGCTACTGCTGGTTGTTACTGTTGTTGTTGCCGTATTTTCACCGCCCTGTTGATTTGCCATTTTCCCATTCCTTTCAAAACCAGGTACACATTCTAAAAACCATGTGTTGATGTAAGCTCGAATTGGAAGTTGAAGTTTTGAAATGAAATAGAAAAGCAAGTTGTTGATCAATATTTATTGTTATTTTCTATTTTATTAGTTTTTGTTAAATTGTAGTTAGCTTTATAATTTGAAGAATAAATTTGTCATTCAAGGGAACACCTTTTGTATTAATATAGAGTAGCCTTTTAAGCATGTAATTGTTTAGGACTTTTCTTTTCTTTTAGAGACAAACTAAATAGAAAAAATGTAGTCACTTTAGGATTATCTTTTTTTTTTAATAAAAAATGTTACGAGCCTAGCTAAATAGAAGAAATAAAATTACGGGGCCCCTCAATAACAATGTTCATTTTTTTTTCTTTCTTAAAAATAACCAAACGCGGTAAATGATTTAAAATTGCATTATAGTATTGAACATTTTTTTAAAAATCAGATATTTAGCCATTACAATAATTTAAGCGACCGTGCTAGAACCACAGGATCCGGGGGTGCCTAACACCTTCCCTCGGGTCAACAGAATTCCTTACTTAGAATTTCTGGTTCGCATACTTCATTTGGAAAGTCGAAAATTTCCTCGATTTGGGATTTAAATAAATTGGTGACTTGGGACACCATAATTTATTCCAAGTGGCGACTCTGAAATAAATAAATAATCTCATTTCGAATATTGTCACTTAAATTGGAAAAACTCCCTTGTACATTTATCCCTCGGGGTAAGCGCGCCAAAAGGAGGTGTGACAGCTCTGGCGACTCTGCTGGGGACACAAACCCAGAACCACTGATTCAGGGTTTAAGAATTCGAGCTTTGAATAATTGGTGTATTTGGCTTATTTATTATCTGATTTTATTACATGTTTATATTTAATATGCTAAATGTTGCTTTTACCGCTTTGATATTTTGTGAACTATATATAAATTGTGCCGATACCCATTTTCCTCTTCTGAGTCTCGTTGAAATATAATATCGGGCATTTGCTGGACATAGCCGTTTTTCTCAAGATAGCTGTGGTGCTTGGCACCCGGTGAAGGATTTGTAGTCACACATGTTTAGGCGGGGAGTATTGTCAATTAAGTCGGAAAGCCATGCTACCGGTGCACTGACACTCCTCGACTCGAGTTGTCCGCTCGATTTAAAGCCAGTCTAGACACTTTTTCCAACAGGATGATGACTTAGAATAACAAAACCTTATGCCGGATCCCCGATAGGAACGTATATTTGCATCATGTGCATATTTGACTTAGGAGGCTCAACACAGGGGTTGGGCCTGTCTAGGACAGGTGTACCTGAAACAAAAGACCAACTTGTTGCATCTTTGTCTGTGCATTTATTTGTTTCGATCTTACATGCCGACCGGTTTGTTATTAAAAAAGAGAAGGGTAAGAAGTGGAAGATGTCAAGGTGAAAAATCAAAATAATTTTATGGAAAATGGTATGTTTTTCTTAGAAAATAATTTTTTGAAAAACAAAATGAAAAAAAAAAAATCTCCGAATAAATTTTGTTAATTTTAAATAGTTAGTTTCTTTGAAAACAATTTTTGAAAAGTGCAAAAGAAAAAAATTTCCAAATAAATTTTCTTAATTTTACGAAAAATAGTTTAGTTTCTTTGAAAATAATTTTTGAAAAATGAAAAACAAATTCCCAATAAATTTTGTTAATTTTATGAAAAATAAGTTAGTAAAAAAAATGCTGTTAAAAATACTTTGTTTTCTTTTCTTAAAATGATTTGGTTCTTTATGACCGAACTACGCAGGTTTGATTCTCCCCATTAGGTGGGATACGTAGGCAACCCTCATCGGGTCCAACCACCCCTTCAAAAAAATAAAAAAAAAATAAAAAAATATCGAAGTTTTAGTTTTCAATAAAATCAAAGTAACGCTATTTTTGAAAATAGCCGAATGTTTCGAAAGGACGCCGGAAGGCTATTTTTGCAAACAATGGCCACTTTGAAGTCTTTTCTTTTTCTTTTTGAATAATAACCTTGAAATATTCCATGTGGAAATGTTGAAAGGCCGTAGCCTCAAAATAAAGTTTGGGTTACCACCCTTTTTAAAAAAAAATCAAAAAAATGTGTGTTTAATTTTGTCAATAAAATCAAAGTGATGCTGTTTTCAAAGGAAAAGCTGGAATGACACGAAAGGGACGCCGGAAGGCTGACTTTGCATAAACGGCCACTTTTGGGTCATTTTGTAGATTATTTGGTCAATTGACCCTCACAGACTTATAATCTTCGTCCCCGAGGCGCTGAAAGGCCGTGTATGTAAAAAACAAGGTTTTTATTCCAATTTGAAAAAAATGGAGGTTAATAACAAGCAAGGTTATCAAGGATAATTGAAAAGGAAAAGCTGGAATGACGCATGCGGTGAATACATATAGAAATGGTTAACTGACTAGGTGCATTGCATCCAACGTGCGATAACATATCTGTTAAACTCTGTGAGCTTACAAGTTTGTTGCATTTCCAGAAAAGTTTAGCAGTTGACTTGACAGAGTATAACTGGCCGATCACCATTACCATACTAGATCAAAAGGTCCAATTCCTGCAAACATGTCTAGTTCCGGCAAAAGTCTCGATGAGGAGAAAATGACAGATCATGAAAGAGGAGATGGACCGGTTGAGACAGCAAATGACAGAGATGCACCTAGCCTGGGCTAGGGGACAGTCATCACCAAACCCTCATACTCTTACACCAGCACCAGAGCATCCGCCCATTGATCCATCAACAAGTGCCCCGATCTATCCATACTATCAAAGGGAAAACCCTTATGCATCCCAGATTCCACCAGCTAGACAAAATACTCCTCCTCCGGTTACCCCTGTTTTTGTGGCACCTCCACCTGCTACTTTACAAAAGTCGTCCAGTGAGCCACTTTTTCAAATTCATGACAATCATTGTTATTCTCCCGAGCCTACCTTTAAGGCTCCTGAACCGCATTCACACACCCCTCACTGGGATAACCCGGTAGAACCGGAAAAGCACTTCAAAAGTTTGGAGCATGAGGAAGTTATTCGAAAAGTTAAAAGCCTAGAGCAATCCTTCGAGAATATGCATGGTTGGGGCAACCAGGTCAGTGTCGCTTACAAAGATCTGTGTCCATTCCCAGATGTCCAGTTGCCAGCCGGGTTCAAAACGCCCAAGTTTGACCTATACGAGGGGCATGGTGACCCAATAGCCCATCTTCGAGGTTTTTGTAGTAAAATGCGAGGAGCCGGAGGGCGAGATGAGATTCTGATAGCTTACTTCGGTCAGAGCTTGGGAGGGTCTGCACTTGAGTGGTACACCAGGCAGGATCCCAGCAGATGGTTTACATGGGATGACCCGGCCCAAGCATTCATCGGCCAGTTTCAGTACAATCTTGAAATAATCCCCAAATCGCTTATCATTGCTAAAGCTAGAGAAGAAACCCACCGAAAGCTTCAGAGAATTTGGGTTCCGTTGGAGGGAACATGCAGCGAGGGTAGATCCCCCGATGAGAGAGAACGAGATGGTGGATTACTTCTTGCAGACACTGGAGCCAACTTACTTTAGTCACCTGGTGACATCGGTTGGTAAATCTTTCAATGAGGTGGTCAAAATGGGCGGAATGATAGAAGAGGGACTTAAGTCCAATAAGATCTTGAGCTATTCCGCGTTGAAAGCAACAACTCAAGCTATTCAGAATGGCACAGGGGTTGCATTCGGGAAGAAGAGAAGAGAAGAAGTTGCAACGGTAGAGGAGGGTACTTGGTCCAGATCGAAAGGTCCTTCACCTCATTACCAAGCCAGACCCTACTACCCAAATCACCCTAATCACCCTCCCCGAAACACATATCCACCACCAAGGGCCTACAATAACCCTCCAGGACCAGGTTTCCGAGGGAATCATGCCTTCAGAAAGGAAAAGGCACAAAGAACCTTCACTGAGTTGGGAGAAACTTATACTGCTCTGTTCCACAAATTGAAGCAGATAGGTTTGTTGAGTCCTGTTGAGACAAGAGTGCCAAATCCCCTACCCCCAAATGTGGATCGCTCAGAAAGCTGTGAGTATTGTTCAGGAGCTCCCGGACATGATACCGAGAAATGTTGGAAACTGAAACATGCAGTGCAAAATCTTATTGACACCAATAAGATCGAGGTGCAGACACCAGAGGCACCCAACATTAATCAGAATCCATTGCCAACTCACCCTTAGACCCATATGATCAAATTGATACACAAGGGAAGGGAGAATTAAGAAGCTCGATCTGTATTCCAAAGCAAAACCAATCGGCAGAAGTTGGTATATGAGAAGTCATGCTTGGTAATCAGGAGGAGTGTTCGGTGGTTTGTTTTTGTTGTCATTTCATTTGTCCGAGTTTTCTCCAGGGTTGTGACCTAGATTTTGTCTTGTAGTGAAACCCTCTTATATTTCCATTTTGGTCATTTCAGTTTGCCTAGTCTTATCAAGTCTCGTTTCAGGTTTGTGTTTTTGGTTTGCTTGTTTGTAGTTGAACCAATTCTCCGTTTAGTGAAACTTTTGGTCTTTTATTACCCAGTTCGTCTTTTTGTTTAGTTTTTCTATCTTTAAATTTGTCATTCGTTCGAACGTGACTCTAATGACATGACATCGCACATAATTTTGGTCTAATATTAAGGGTTAATCATGAAGCAATTGGAAGATAATCAGGTCATTTTAAAAAAAATGATTTGAGATTATTTGGAGCCCGAATCATGTGAGACTGGGGCAGGTAAAACATGAAGAAACCCTTAAAGGAAAATTGGCCATGCTAAGACGGGGTTCGCTTGTGATACTGAAATAAAAGTATCGTCCAGCAGTACTTTAAAATGATAGATGAAAAGGCGAATGGATGATATGGTTATCAATCAGGGCACAAAGAGAAGATGTCGTGAATATGTTGTTTGAACTTGGCATGTTTTGAAGATTGGAATGACGAAGGCATTTTGTTCTGCTATCCAAACACTTTATCCATCGTCAACCCTTTGAGCCTTAATTTAAATTCTTTTATACCCCTCATTCGGAATTAGTTGCAAAGACTAGAAACACAAGTTTGAAAGACGAGAGAAGAAAGGGATAAAGAAAAAGAAAAGAAAAGAAAACAACAAAAAGAGATAAAGAAAAAAAAACAAAAAGAAAAATGAAAAAAAGGAATTGGGAACTACGTTTGACCTGATTCCTTAAAGAGGATACGTAGGCGCTTCACAGCTCGGTCATAGTGTAAATAAAGTAATAAAAATTCCCCAAGTAAAAAATCGGGGCAAAGAAAAATTGTGTTGATTATAAATAAATTTAGGTCCGAAGGTTGTAAATTTTGAACCCAAAATTGATTTTGTTTTGAGCCATCAATACCCTTTCTTTCTAGCCCTATCCAAATCCCACATTACGGTCCAGAAAGACCTTCTGATCAGTCTTCAAAAGATGCCACGTCATGCGAGTGAGAGAGTCCTATCAGAATATAACACTTTGATTCTTAGCAGAAAAGACTCTGATTCCCAGCATAAAGGAAACACGAGAGAGTCTTAGAAGTGACATCCCAATCCCCAAGCTAAAAGTAATACAAATGAGAGAGTCTTACCGGTGAAAACCTTCACAGGCACCATAAGGCGACGAAAGCTAAGAGAAAATCAAAATGAGAGAGGCTTGAAAGTGAAAACCCTTCGGGCACTACAAGTCGAATAAAGGTGATAATCAGATGGAAATCACGAGACAGAAATCGTAAAAGGCAATTAACGACGGAGGATAGGCCATATGTGCATGTCATGACCAATAGAGTTGGTATCCGCGTTTGATAAGTTTTTATAGTTGTTTCTTGTTAGAGAGTCAGTTCTCCCTTGTCTTCTATTTGTTGTTTCTTTTTATCTTTCTCCTTTTGTCAAAAATTCCCCGTCAAAGTCTGTCTAGTCAAAACATAGTGAGAAATGACTTCAAAACTGGCCACCAACTTTCCAATTACTATGCAAGGCAAGGAAATGCCATTGACGGCAAGAAGTATGGTGCAAAGAAGATTATTAAACTGGGGCAGAAAATTTTCTTTTCATTTTGGAAATCGAATACCACTTGGGTAAAAAGGAAGAAAGAAGGCCTTAAGGGAAGCAATATTTAAACCAATGTCATCTCCAACAGTCTTCAGAAGAGTGAAACACCAATTTTGAAGAAATGAAAATCCACCAGCAGTGTTATCTTCAAAAAGTTCCGAGGTGGTCGAACAACACAGAGTGGTAAAGGAAGAAAGGAAAGCCCGTCTTCAACAAAATAACCCCCAACAAGTTGAGAAACACAGAATGGAGAAAGGATAAATGGGAAAACCCATCCCCAGCAGGAATATCATCTCCAACAAATGAAATCATTCCCCAACAAGTTTTGGGAACCCCGAGCGAGGGAAAGGAGAAAAGGAAAAAACACCCCACAGGAGCAGCACAACCGCTCACAATGTTTTGAACTAACAAATGTTCTTTGATTTGAAACAGAGAAAGAAAATGATATTGATAGCAGAAAGTCATGCCACAAGGAAGAACACCAATACTGGGGCAGAAAATTTTCTGCCGTTGTTGAAACTTTTCTCGGAGAAACGAGGAAGGCAATTCAAGATGACGTGTCAGGTTTGTCCACCTTCAAATAGGATGTTTCAGGTTTGTCCACCTTCGAACAGGACGTCTCGGGTTTGTTCACATTCATACATTGATATCATGGGAGTATTCGCCCTCGAATAGGATACAATGGGAGTATTCGCCCTCGAATAGGATACAATGGGAGTACTCGCCCTCGAATAGGATACAATGGGAGTATTCGCCCTCGAATAGGATACAATGGGAGTATTCCCCCTCGAATAGGATACAATGGGAGTATTCGCCCTCGAACAGGATACAACGGGAGTATTCGCCCTCGAATAGGATACAATGGGAGTATTCGCCCACGAATAGGATACAATGGGAGTATTCGCCCACGAATAGGATACAATGGGAGTATTCGCCCTCGAATATGATACAATGGGAGTATTCGCCCTCGAATAGGATACAATGGGAGTATTCGCCTTCGAATAGGATACAATGGGAGTATTCGCCCTCGAATAGGATACAATGGGAGTATTCGCCCTCGAATAGGATACAATGGGAGTATTCGCCCTCGAATAGGATACAATGGGAGTATTCGCCCTCGAATAGGATACAATGGGAGTATTCGCCCTCGAATATGATACAATGGGAGTATTCGCCCTCGAATAGGATACAATGGGAGTATTCGCCCTCGAATAGGATACAATGGGAGTATTCGCCCTCGAATAGGATACAATGGGAGTATCCGCCCTCGAATAGGATACAATGGGAGTATTCGCCCTCGAATAGGATACAATGGGAGTATTCGCCCTCGAATAGGATACAATGGGAGTATTCGCCCTCGAATAGGATACAATGGGAGTATTCGCCCTCGAATAGGATACAATGGGAGTATTCTCCCTCGAATAGGATACAATGGGAGTATTCGCCCTCGAATAGGATACAATGGGAGTATTCGCCCTCGAATAGGATACAATGGGAGTATTCTCCCTCGAATGGAATACAATGGGAGTATTCGCCCTTAAATAGAATACGATGGGACTATTCGCCCTCGAATAGGATATTTTACGTTTGATTTATTTTACATTGTCCTTTGCATATTTCGTAAATTATTGCCGGAATGCATTTTTAATTCAAAAGTTGCTACTAAAAGCAGGCGCCTACCTGTATAACAAAAGGCAAGTCTTCAGTCTTTACATTGCAGGTCTTGAAACCAGTAACCCACCAAAAAGCAGAGGGTTACAACAAGAGTTCCCGGCGCAAATTCAAGCACCTGAGTCAAAGGAAGGGAGGGAATGAAGGAAAATTTTCCCAGCATCATTATCCTCAACAGGCAAGTAAACAGTTCTAAAGATATCCCCAGCAGCCAGGAGGTAAAACAACACGATCCAGGAGGAAAGTAGTTCCAGAACAAGGTAATTTGGGAGAAAGGATGGTTTAAGAGGTGATGCAGGAAGAAGAAAGTTATGCAGGAAGCAAAGGAAGTCGATATTTTAAATAGGAGTTGTGGTTGAAGTCAGGGATCCCGCCTGAAAAATGGAGTGGCGATTTAGTTTTGAAGTTATAGTTGAAGTCAGGGAGCCCGCCTGAAGAATGGAGTGGCGATTTAGTTTTGAAGTTATAGTTAAAGTCAGGGAGCCCTCCTGAAGAACGGAGTGGCGATTTATTTTGAAGTTGTTGTTGAAATCAGGTGCCCGCCTGAAGAATGGAATGGCGATTTTTTTATTAGAGTTTGTCGATAAAGTCAAAAGCCCAGCGGAAAAGCAGAACGTCGTCTCAATTTCCAAGATTTGATAAGGATAGTGAAGAATCGGAAAGTTACAGAGTGTAACGGAAATCCCCAGCATAAACCCAAGTTCATAATCGGAAGGAAGGCAACAAGGATCAGAAAGATAGATTCAGACTTCGAAGGAGAATAGTTCGAAGATCACAAGGACGAGACCAATGGTCGGAGTTCGGCAATCAAGATTGGCCGAAATAACAATTATTAGAAGAGAAGAAACATGTGAAGAAACATCAGAGCCAGCAGGATGGCAATGAACATGACAAGATCAAGCTGAAAAGATAGATAAGAATTTGCAATACTGTAACTTAGTCTAACTTCTTATTTTTTGTTTAGCACGATGTAATAAGGGGATCAGTTAAGTAGTGGCATCAGCAGCAACAACAGTAACAGCAAGATTACAGCAGTCATGGTAGTCCCAGCTACCAAAATTTCCCGAACTACATTGACCTGATTCCTGTATAGCCCAGGATATGTAGGAGGCCTCTCGAAGCAAAGGCTCGGTCAAGTCTTTCAAAAAATGCTTCACACGGAGTACTCAAACGGGCAAAAATCGCTCGTATCCGCTCAATTATCTTTGCACGAAAACTCTTCGTGTTTCCGAGTAAAGAGGGGCAGCTGTGAGCACGTGATTTTTGCCCTATAAGAGAAATACTCCCAAAGATTTAAAATAAAATAATTTTAGTTTTCTTGCAATTGTTGTGAATTTTGTGTTATTTTTCTTGTATTATTTGCATTTTTATCCGTGCATATTTGCTTGTTTAAATAAATAAAATATACAAAAAATATGTTGCATATGTATATAAAATTCAAGTTTACAATTAAGTTTATTTTACAGAAATGAAAAGTCATAAAAAATATGTATTTTTTGCATTTTTTAAGCATTTAATGTCCAAATCGTGCAATTTTATTTTTATTAATGTTTAATTTTGTGTGATAATTATTATTATGAGTTAATTAGTATTTCAAGATAATTTTTAGTTTTTATAAATTAATCTTAGTATTTTTGGGCTTTATTAATTAGGATGTTGAATAATGGAGAAGAACAAAATAGAAAAAATTTGGATTGGGCCATCTTGCAAATTAAGTTACAAGCCCAATCCTAAGCACCCTTACCCAACCCAAAACCCCTTGGCCCAAAAAGAAAATTTCAGATTTTTAGCCAAAAAATAATCATAATCACATAACATAAAGTAGTGGGGGCAAGGAAATCAAGGAAGAAAACATGGAGAGGAAAACATGGATTAGTGGGTTTTCTTTAAATTAAAAAATATATTCTTTTTAATAAAAAGATCTGAAAATTTTCGAAATTCTTGCCTATAAATAGACGAGAAGATTTATGAAAAAGGGGGAGAGAAAAGAGAGAGGAAAAATCGGAAGAGAAGAAAAAATAAAAAAAATTCCCTGCTGTAGTATACACTCGATATACACTCTGGATACAGAAGTATACACGAAAAAAATGCAATCTTTGAGAGTTTCTTTTGAGAAGTGAAAAGAGTTCAAAGCAAGAAAGCCAAAACAAAGAGAAAATCTGGAATATATTTTTCTTTTCTATTTTTTACTGTTTTTTTTTGTTTTTCTCCGTATTGCTGGGATTTTCGGGATTGAGGTGTTGAAGCTACTGCTGGTTGTTACTGTTGTTGTTGCCGTATTTTCACCGCCCTGTTGATTTGCCATTTTCCCATTCCTTTCAAAACCAGGTACACATTCTAAAAACCATGTGTTGATGTAAGCTCGAATTGGAAGTTGAAGTTTTGAAATGAAATAGAAAAGCAAGTTGTTGATCAATATTTGTTGTTATTTTCTATTTTATTAGTTTTTGTCAAATTGTAGTTAGCTTTATAATTTGAAGAATAAATTTGTCATTCAAGGGAACACCTTTTGTATTAATATAGATTAGCCTTTTAAGCATGTAATTGTTTAGGACTTTTCTTTTCTTTTAGAGACAAACTAAATAGAAAAAATGTAGTCACTTTAGGATTATCTTTTTTTTTAATAAAAAATGTTACGAGCCTAGCTAAATAGAAGAAATAAAATTGCGGGGCCCCTCAATAACAATGTTCATTTTTTTTTCTTTCTTAAAAATAACCAAACGCGGTAAATGATTTAAAATTGCATTATAGTATTGAACATTTTTTAAAAAATCAGATATTTAGCCATTACAATAATTTAAGCGACCGTGCTAGAACCACGGGATCCGGGGGTGCCTAACACCTTCCCTCGGGTCAACAGAATTCCTTACTTAGAATTTCTGGTTCGTAGACTTCATTTGGAAAGTCGAAAATTTCCTCGATTTGGGATTTAAATAAATTGGTGACTTGGGACACCATAATTTATTCCAAGTGGCGACTCTGAAATAAATAAATAATCCCATTTCGAATATTGTCACTTAAATTGGAAAAACTCCCTTGTACATTTATCCCTCGGGGTAAGCGCGCCAAAAGGAGGTGTGACAAGAATAACTCACAATGGAAGAGATAATGTATAACAGTAACTTCAAATAATGAAATTCCACAGTGAAAGAGATAACATGAATAATACGTTCAATTAATGATAATCAATAATGAAAGATATAACATGAATGATAACTTCAAATAATGATAATCAATAGTGGAAGAGATAACATATAACAATAACAGAGGCAACAAGTTCAACTAAAGCATGAGAGCAATTTATCAATTAAGAGGTAGAAGAAGTGTTAACGAAATTCTTTAAAGAATATAAGGATAGGCTAACGCAAGTAAGAATAGGTTGACTATGAGGATTTAGTACATAATACGACAATTCAATTAGAGCATGGAAAGAGTCTAAGTAGCCTAAATCGATCAAATACCACGTCCAACTCGTATACCCACTCGTCACCTTGCGTACGCAACTTTCACATAGTGCAAAAGATACAATAAATCCCAAATCCTAAGTGGTAATTCCCCTCCCTCTCCACAAAATTAGGCAAGATAATTACCTCAACTAGGCTAATTCAACCCTCGAAAATAGCTTTTCTCCTTAAATTCGCCTCCATACGGCTCAAATCTAACCAAAATTGACTTAATATCATCAAACAATACAAGGAAAATCAATTACAATACATAAATCTAAGATCTTTACACTTTTTCCAAGTCAATAAAAGTCAACTTGGGGCCCACCAGTCAAAACCCGGGTACAATGGTAGATTCTAACTACTCATGACCCCAAGAGTTTATATATGTGATTCGTTTTAGAATCCGAGTCAAATCAACTCTCAAAACTAAATTTCTTATTTTTCAAACCTTGACAAAGTTTCACATATTTTCACTTTGTTTCACATGATTTTGATAATAAAATCTAAGGTATATTGATGGAATATGATTTGAAATAGATTGGGATCACTTACCTAAAGTTTGGAGATGCAATACTCCTATCTAAACTGCCTCCTAACAAGTTTAAGGTTCTAAAATGAGAGAATGAGAGAAGGAATCTTTAATAACCCGGTTGGTTATTTTTGGATTTATGCCCTTATCCCCCATTAACTGCTTCCCCTAAGTTCATTTCTGCTATTTTGGTTTGCGGGACGTTCGGTGTTAGGATTCGGAGTATTTTGGGGCGCTTAGTCCCTAAATGAGAACTTGAGAGTTGAAAAATGGTCCATACTCGGAACAATGTAAAGATAACCTTGAAATGATAATCCGATGGTTCTGTTAGCTCAGTTAGGTGATTTCAAGGTTGGGAGCGTGTTCGGAATGTATTTTGGAGGTTCGTAGCTCATTTAGGCTTGAAATGCCGAAGTTTGTATTTTTTAAGTTTTCGGGCCGATAGTGATTTGATCCGTGGGTTGGTTTGGAATTCCGAAAGTTGTTGTAGCTCCGTCATGTCATTTGGGATGTGTGTGCATAATTTCAGGTCGTTTGGGCTAGGTTTGGTTAGGTTTTTTTATCGAAAGTGTGTTTGCTTGGAATTTGAAGTTCTTAGGCTTGAATCTTAGCTTAATTCGTGTTTCCGGCGTTATTTTGAGTGATTTAAGGATTGGTACAAGTTTGAATGATGTTTCGTGATATGTTTGTAGGTTTAGTTGAGGTCCCAAGGGCCTCGGGTGTGTTTCGGATGCTCAACAAATGATTTCCTCCTATTTTTGAACTGTTGTTGTTGCTTCTAGTGTGCTTTCATCGTGGTCGTATTACGTCCTTCGTGTTCGCGTTACGTCTTTCGCGTTCGCGAAGGCTTATATTGGCCACCTGGGAAATCCTTCTCTGCATTCGTGTTTAGAGCCTCGCGTTAGCGAAGCTCTGCCTCCCCCTTCACCGTGTTCGCATTTTCCTTATCACGTTCGCGTAGGTTTAAAATCTCATTCATCGCAATCATGTTGCTTTCCATGCGTTCGCGTAGGGCAAAATTATGGCCTTATACTTTTATTCAACGCGTTCGCATGTACAGGTTCGGGTTTGCATAGTTGTTGGGCCAGCCCTTCGCGTTCACATCCCTTCCTTCGCGCGAAGGGCATTTTGGGGACCTTCTATTTTCCTTCTTCGCGAACGCGTGAGGCCTACTGCGTTCGCGATGCTTTAATGATCTGAATAGTACTTAACATTTTAAAAACGAGGTTTTTCCATTTTTATCAAACTTCAAGGTTTGGAGCTCGGATTTGGGAGCAATTTCAAGGGACTTTCAATGGCAATCACTGGATAACGATTCTCTACTCTCGTGTAACTAAAACCCATTAATCTAATCGCGAATTCACCCTTTAATTTTGTGTTTTTGAATGAAAAGTGGGTAAACTTCTTAGACCCAATTATGGGGGTTTGAGGGGGCATTTGACCTCCGATTTGGGAGATTTTTATATGGTTAGACTCGTGAGAGTACGAGGGTTCTGAAAATGTAAAAATTATTCAATTATGAGACGATGGTTAGAGGGGATTTTTGCTCATTTTACCTATTTTCGCACCCTAACTTTAAATTTAATAGTGAAATTATATTATTTATGATATGTAATTGAATTGAATAAATTTGGGCCATTTAGAGTCGGATACTCGTGGCAAGGGCGCAGTTTTTAGTGATATTGAGCCAGTTCGAGATAAATGGCTTGTCTAACCTTGTGTGGAGGACCTTTCCCCTTAGGATTGTTCTTTATTTTTGAGTGTCTTGTACGTGAGGTGGCGAGCGTGTACTTGAGCCGATTGATGAAAATCCGGTTTTACTTAAGATGTTAATATTTAACTTTCTTTCTTACTTGCCTTATCTTACTTTAAGCTTATTACTTGTGCTAGGCTAGGAAAGCATGTTTACCTGACTTAATTGCCTAATTGCTTAATTTGTTTAATTGTACTACGTGAAGCATGCTAGGCTAGTTCTATCTGCTACTATATTTTTCGTACTTATCCCTTAGTTTGTTTCTGGCTGAGACTATGCATTTACATTGGGACTACGGATGTGGGATTCCGGTAGATCCTCCATTGTTTATTTACTTTTGGACTACGGGTTCGATTCCCGGGAGATCTCCCTACACTTTTATTTTTGGACTATGGGATGGTATCCCGGGAAATCCCCCGCACATTGATGATTGGACTATGGGATGGTATCCCGGGAGATCTTTGAAATTGATATGAGAGTTGGACTATGGGACGGTATCCTGGAGATCTATTGGACAATTGAGGAAAGGGCTATAGGACGGTATCTTGGGAGACCCTCGCTGGTATTTTGAAATTTAGCTCTGTTTACTTTGTGTTTTTGCTTTATCCTTGTAGTTATCCTTGCTCGTTGTTTTGCCTTATTACACTGCCGTGTTTATTAATTTTTTTCGGACTTCTACCCCGTTAATTATTGCTATTGTATTATTTTTACCTCAGTAGGGCCCTAACATTTCCTCGTCACTACCCAACCGAGGTTAGGCTTGGCACTTACTGAGTACCGCTGTGGTGTAATCATTCCCTTCCTGCGTATATTTTTCATGTGCAGATCATCCAGGTACCTCTACTCACGCGTACTATCCTTGAGGCGAAGAGACATACGGAGACTTCGAGGTATATCTGTTGCGTCCGTACACCGAGGAGTCTTCTTCATTATTCTAGTTGTACAACTGTTATCCTATCATACTTTCGATGTAGTTATTCTGGAGATTAGAGTACTTATTGGAGTTCTATTAGCTTGTGTTTCTCGTGAGTTTTCGGGTTTTGGGATTTAGTTGTAGACTTCCGTACATCCTTAGAGTTGTACAGGCCGGGTGGCCTTATACTCACATGTTATTTTTCATATGTTCAATTTTAATTGATTTTTCCATAAATATTATATTTTTATGCAATACTTGGCTTACCTGGTCGCGAGGACTAGGGGCCATCACGATATGTTCACGGCCGGTGAAATAAGGTAGTGACAAGTTGGTATCAGAGTACTAGGTTCATAGGAGTCACGGAACACGGGCTGATTTATTAGAGTCTCGTTGATCGGTATAGAGACGTCCGTATTTATCTACGATAGGCTATGTAACTATTTAGGAAAAATCTTCGTTTCTTTTGAATTCCTTGTCGTGCGATATTTTGACATTAATTTTAAACTTTTGTCTTCTATTCTCTCACAGATGGCGAGGCCACGTGCTACACGAGAGGACCAGACACCTACGCCCCCAATTGCTAACATCAAAGGCTGGGGCCGAGGTAGAGGTCGAGGACACGCACGAGTTGCAGCTACAACATGCATGCGAGCCGTCGTTGAGGTACCACCAGCAGATCTAGTTGGAGCCCAGGTACCTGGTACACGTACCATAGCTACTACTACTCCAACGCTCCAGGAGACTCTGGCTCAGTTCATGAGCATGTACACTACCTTGGCTGAGGCGGGGTTACTTCCCCTCGCTGTAGCCACATCCTAGGTGGGGGGAGGGCCCCATACTCACGCAACCCGCACTCCTGAGTAGAGAGTGTCGATGGATCAGATCCCAGGGGTTATTCCTATACCGCCTGCAGCACCAACACAGCCTGGGGATGGGTCGGTCGTCTTCGAGGATGAGCAGCGTAGGCTAGAGAGGTTCAAGAAATATAATCCCCTAGTGTTCAGTAGCCTAGCATCACATGATGCATTGGGATTCTTGGAGGTGTGTCATCGCATTCTTCGTACTATGGGCATAGTGGAGTCTAGTGGAGTTTTTTTCACCGCCTTTCAGCTTCGGGGAATCGCTAATGATTGGTGGCGTACTTATGAGTTGGACAATCCAGTCAAGTCTGTCTCACTAACTTGTACCCAGTTGTCAGACATGTTTACGAGAGAGTTTGTTCCTAGAGCCTTAGGGATTCATGGCGCGCGGAGTTTGAGCATTTGTGCCAGGGTGCTATGACAGTCTCAGAGTATTCCATCCGTTATACCAGGTTGGCTAGACATTCACTGACTTTGGTTGCCACAGTTCGGGACATAGTTTAGAGGTTTATCGAGGGGATATTCCTTACCAGCAGGTAGTGAGCATTGCTATAAGGGTTAAGGGTATGCTTGTGAGCACGTGATTTTTGTCTTATAAGAGAAATACTCCCAAAGATTCAAAATAAAATAATTTTAGTTTTCTTGCAATTGTTGTGAATTTTGTATTATTTTTCTTGTATTATTTGTATTTTTATCTGTGCATATTTGCTTGTTTAAATAAATAAAATATACAAAATAATATGTTGCATATGTATATAAAATTCAAGTTTACAATTAAGTTTATTTTACAGAAATGAAAAGTCATAAAAAATATGTATTTTGAATTTTTTAAGCATTTAATATCCAAATCGTGCAATTTTATTTTTATTAATGTTTAATTTTGTGTGATAATTATTATTATGAGTTAATTAGTATTTCAAGATAATTTTTAGTTTTTATAAATTAATCTTAGTATTTTGGGCTTTAATAATTAGGAAGTTGAATATTGGAGAAGAACAAAATAGAAAAAATTGGATTTGGCCATCTTGCAAATTAAGTTACAAGCCCAATCATAAGCACCCTTACCCAACCTAAAACTCCTTGGCCCAAGAAGAAAATTTCAGATTTTTTTAGCCAAAAAATAATCATAATCACATGACATAAAGTAGTGGGGAGCAAGGAAATCAAGGAAGAAAACAAGGAGAGGAAAACATGGATTAGTGGGTTTTCTTTAAATTAAAAAAATATTTTTCTTTTTAATAAAAAATCTAAAAATTTTCAAAATTCTTGCCTATAAATAGAAGAGAGGATGTATGAAAAAAAGGGTGGAAAAAAGAGAGGAAACAATAGGAAGAGAAGAAAAATAAGGAAAAAAAGAAAGCAGTATACACTCGATATACACTCTGGATACAGAATATACACGGACATAATTTAATTTTTGAGAGTTTCTTCTAAGAATTGAAGACAGTTCAAAGCTAGAGAGAGAAAGCAAAGAGAAATTTTGGAATATATTTTTCTTCTCTATTTTTACTGGTTTTTCTCCATATTGCTCGGATATTCTCGATTGAGGTGTTGAAGCTAATGCTGGTTGTTATTGTTGTTGTTGCTGTACTTTCACCGGCATGTCGATTTTTCATCTTCCCCTTCTTTTCAATACCAGGTACACATTCTAAAAGTTATGTGTTGATATAAGATCGAATTGGAAGTTGAAGTTTTGAAATGAAATAGAGAAGTTGTTGATTAATATTTGTTGTTATTTTCCGTTTTATTAGTTTTGTCAAATTGTAGTTAGTTCTATATTTTGAAGAATAAATTTGTCATTTAGTCGGCTTGTGAGGTAACACCTTTTGTACTAATATAGAATAGCATTTTAAGCATGTAATTAATTAGGACTTTTTCTTTTCTTTTAAAGATAAACTAAATAAAAAAAATATAGTCACTTTAGGATTATCCTTTTAAATAAAAAATGTTACGATCCTTGCTAAATAGAAAATAAAATCGCGGGGTCCCTCAATAAGAATGTTCATTTTTTCTTAAAAAATAATCAAACGAGGTAAATGATTTAAAATTGCATTATAGTATTGAATATATTTTAAAATCAAATATTTAGCCATTACAATAATTTAAGCGACCGTGCTAGAACCACGGGATCCGGGGGTGCCTAACACCTTCCTCGGGTCAACAGAATTCCTTACTTAGAATTTCTGGTTCGCAGACTTCATTTGGAAAGTCAAAAAATTCCTCGATTTTGGATTTAAATAAATCGGTGACTTGGGACACCATAATTTATTCCAAGTGGCGACTGAAATAAATAAATAATCTCATTTCGAATATTGTCACTTAAATTGCAAAAACTCCCTTATGCATTATCCTTCGGGGTAAGCGCGCCAAAAGGAGGTGTGACAGCTCTGGCGACTCTGCTGGGGAAGCAAACCCAGAACCACTAGTTCATGGTTTAAGAATTCGAGCTTGGAATAATTGTTGTATTTGGCTTATTTATTATCTGATTTTATTATATGTTTGTATTAATGTGCTAAATATTGTTTTTACTGCTTTAATATTTTGTGAATTGTATATAAATTGTGCCGATACCCGTTTTCTTCTTCTGAGTCTCTTTGAAATATAATCTCGGGCATTTGCTGGACATAGCCCGTTTTTCTCAAGATAGCTGTGGTGTTTGGCACCCAGTAAATGATTTGTAGTCACACATGTTTAGGCGGGGAGCATTGTCAATTAAGCCGGAAAGCCATGCTACCGGTGCACTGACACTCCTCGGCTCGAGTTGTCCGCTCGAGTTAAAGCCAGTCTAGACACCATTTCCAAAAAGATGATAAACCCAAAACCACTGGATCAGGGTTTTAGAACTCGAGTTTTGAATAATTGTTGTATTTGGTTTATTATTATTTTGGGTTTAAATGTGCAAAATGATATTTTTATCGCTTTGATATTTTTTGAACTGTACATATAAATTGTGCCGAAACCAATCTCCTCTCTGAGTCTTCTAAATCATGAAGAAGGGTGCACTTCGTGTGACTTCTTTTCTGTATAGTGTCTAATTCCCACTTTAGAACGAGGTTTGGATAAGTTGCAAAACCGGTGAAGCTTCTGTATTCCCGGGTTGCTGCCTCCTCCTCGGCTCGAGTTGTCCGCTCGGGTAAGCCAGGTCTAGAACAATAAACCCATGTTTTTAAACCTAGTATAACAAAACTTCATACCGGATCCCTAGTAGGAACGCTTATTTGCATCATGTGCATATTGACTTAGAGAGGCTCAACAAAGGGGTTGGCCCTGTCTAGGACAGATGACCTGAAATGAAAAGACCATCCTGCTGCATCCTGTTTGTTTTACGCATTCATTTGCTTCGGACTTGCAGGCTAACCGGTTTTTTTTTATATTGAGGAAAATGAAAAAAAAATAGTTTCAAAATAGTTTTTTTTTTTTTTACTTAAAAAAAAAAAATGTTTGTTGTAAAAAAAAAATGTGTGATCAAAATAAAAAAAAATAAAAAATAGTTTCAAAATAGTTTGTTTTTTTACTTAAAAAGAAAAAAAAATTTAAAATTAAAAAAAATGTGTGAAAAAATAATAAATAGTTTGTTTCATTTACAGATGTAGTTTGTTTTTATTTGACCGAACTACGCTGGTTTGATTCTCACTAGATGTGAGATACGTAGGCAACCTTTATCAGGTTCAACCTCCCCTTTTGCAAAAAAAAAACTAGCCAAAAATATCGAAATTAATTTTTCGTTGTAAATAAGTTGAGTGATGCCGTGTTCAAAAACAGCCGAATGTACCCGAAAGGGACGCCGGAAGACCTGACTTTGCATAAACGGCCACTTTTGGGTCAGTTTGTAGATTTTTTTTTTTGTCAATTGACCCTCAGAGCCTTATAATCTTCGTCCCCGAGGCGCTGAAAGACCGTGTTTGTAAAAACAAGGTTTTTATTCCAATTTGAAAAAAAATGAAAAAAAGGAAGGTTAATAACGAGAGAGGTTTTCAAGGATAATTGAAAAGGAAAAGCAGGAATGACGCATGCGGTGAATACATATATGGTTAACTGACTAGGTGCATTGCATCCAACGTGCGATAACATATCCGTTAAACTCTGTGAGCTTACAAGTTTGTTGCATTTCCAGAAAGTTTAGCGGTTGGCTTGACAGAATATTCTGGCCAATCACCATTACCATACTAGATCAAAAGGTCCAATTCTAGCAAGCCTGTCTAGTTCCGGCAAAAGTCTCGACGGAGAGAAAACAGAGATACGGATTATGAAAGAGGAGGTGGACCGGTTGAGACAACAAATAACAGAGATGCACCTAGCCTGGGCTAGGGGACAATCATCATTAAACCTTCCTACTCTTACACCAGCACCAAAGCGTCCGCCTATTGATCCCTCGACAAGTGCACCGATCTATCCATATTATCAAGGGAAAACCCTTATACATCCCAGGTTCCACTAGCTAGACAAAATACTCCTCCTCCGGTTACCCCTGTTTTTGTGGCACCTCCACCCGCTACTTTACAAAAGTCTTCAAATGAACCACTTTTTCAAATACATGACAATCATTGTTATTCTCCCGAGCCTACCTTTAAGGCTCTTGAACCGCATTCACACACCCCTCACTGGGATAACCCGGCAGAACCGGAAAAGCACTTCAAAAGTTTGGAGCATGAGGAAGTTATTCGGAAAGTTAAAAGCCTGGAGCAATCCTTCAGGAATATGCATGGTTTAGGCAACCAAGTCGGTGTTGCTTACAAAGATCTGTGCCCATTTCCAGATGTCCAGTTGCCTGCTGGGTTCAAAATTCCCAAGTTTGATCTATACGAGGGGCATGGTGACCCAGTAGCCCTTCTCCGAGGCTTCTGCAGCAAAATTCGAGGAGCCGGAGGGCGAGATGAAATTCTGATAGCTTACTTCGGTCAGAGCTTGGGAGGGTCTGCACTTGAGTGGTACACCAGGCAGGATCCCAGCAGATGGTTTACATGGGATGACCCGGCCCAAGCATTCATCGGCCAGTTTCAATATAATCTTGAAATAATCCCTGATCGCCTATCATTGTTAAAGTTAGAGAAGAAGCCCGCCGAAAGCTTTAGAGAATTTGGGTTCCGCTGGAGCGAACATGCAGCAAGGGTAGATCCACCGATGAGAGAGAACGAGATGGTAGATTACTTCTTGCAGACACTGGAGCCAACTTACTTTAGTCACCTGGTGACATCGGTTGGTAAATCTTTCAATGAGGTGGTCAAAATGGGTGGAATGATAGAAGAGGGACTTAAGTCCAATAAGATCTTGAGCTATTCCACGTTGAAAACAACAACTCAAGCTATTCAGAATGGCATAGGGGTTGCATTCGGGAAGAAGAGAAGAGAAGAAGTTGCAACGGTAGAGGAGGGTACTTGGTCCAGATCGAAAGGTCCTTCACCTCATTACCAAGCCAGACCCTACCACCCAAATCACCCTAATCACCCTCCCCTAAATACATATCCACCACCAAGGGCCTACAATAACCCTCCAGGACCAGGTTTCCGAGGGAATCATGCCTTCAGAAAGGAAAAGGCACAAAGAACCTTCACTGAGTTGGGAGAAACTTATACTGCTCTGTTCCACAAATTGAAGCAGATAGGTTTGTTGATTCCTATTGAGACAAGATTGCCAAATCCCCTACCCCCAAATGTGGATCGCTCAGTAAGCTGTGAGTATTGTTCAGGGGCTCTCGGACATGATACCGAGAAATGTTGGAAACTGAAACATGCAGTGCAAAATCTTATTGACACCAATAAGATCGAGGTTCAGACACCAGAGGCACCCAACATTAATCAGAATCCATTGCCAACTCACCCTTAGACCCATGTGATCAAATTGATACACAAGGGAAGGGAAAATTAAGAAGCCCGATCTGTATTCCAATGCAAAACCAATCGGCAGAAGTTGGTATATGAGAAGTCATGCTTGGTAATCAGAAGTAGTTTTCGGTGGTTTGTTTTGGTTTTCATTTCTTTTGTCCGAGTTGTTTCCAAGGTTGTGACCTAGATTTTGTCTTTTAGTGAAACCCTCTTATCTTTCCATTTTGGTCATTTCAGTTTGCCTAGTCTTATCAAGTCTCATTTCAGGTTTGTATTTTTGGTTTGCTTGTTTTTATTTGAACCAATTCTCCGTTTAGTGAAACTTTTGGTCTTTTATTACCCCGTTCGTCTTTTTGTTTAGTTTTTCTATCTTTAAATTTGTCATTTGTTCGAACGCCGACTCTAATGACATGGCATCGCACATAATTTTGGCTTAATATTAAGGGTTAATCATGAAGCAATTGGAAGATAATCAGGTCATTTTAAAAGAAATAAAAATGATTTGAGATTATTTGGAGCCCGAATCATGCGAGACTGGAGCAGGTAAAACACGAAGAAACCCTTAAAGGAAAATTGGCCATGCTAAGACGGGGTTCGCTCGTGATACTGAAATAAAAGTGTCGTCCAACAATACTTTAAAATGATAGATGAAAAGGCGAATGGACGATACGGTTATCAATCGTGGCACAAACAGAAGATGTCGTGAATATGTTGTTTGAACTTGGCATGTTTTGAAGATTGGAATGACGAAGGCATTTTGTTCTACTATCCAAACACTTTATCCATCGCCAACCCTTTGAGCCTTAATTTAAATTCTTTTATACCCCTCCTTCGGAATTAGTTGCAAAGACTAGAAACACAAGTTTGAATGACAAAAGAAGAAAGGATAAAGAAAAATAAAAGGAAAGAGAACAACAAAAAGAGATAAAGAAAAGAAAAGAAAAAGAAAAATGGATGAAACTTGAAAAAAGGGAATTGGGAACTACGTTTGACCTGATTCCTTAAAGAGGATACGTAGGCGCTTCACAGCTCGGTCATAGTGTAAATAAAGTAATAAAAATTCCCCAAGTAAAAAACTGGGGCAAAGAAAAATTGTGTTGATTATAAATAAATTTAGGTCCGAATGTTGTAAATTTTGAACCCAAAATTGATTTTGTTTTGAGCCTTTAATACCCTTTCTTTCTAGCCCTATCCAAATCCCACATTACGGTCCAAAGAAAGACCTTCCGATCAGTCTTCAAAAGAGGCCAAGTCAAGCAAACACGAGAGTCTCATCAGAATATGACACTTTGATTCCCAGCAGAAAAGACTCTGATTCCCAGCAGAAAATAATTACGAGAGAGTCTTAGCAGTGGCACCCCAATCCCCAACTAAAAGTAATACAAATGAGAGAGTCTTACCAGTGAAAACCTTCACAGGCACCATAAGGCGACGAAAGCTGAGAGAAAACAAAAATGAGAGAGGCTTGAAAGTTAAAACCCTTCGAGCACTACAAGTCGAACAAAGGTGATAGTTAGATGGAAATTGTGAAAGGCGATTAACGACTGAGGATAGGCCATATGTGCATGTCATGACCAGTAGAGTTGGTATTCGCGTTTGATAAATTTTTATAGTTGTTTCTTATTAGAGAGTCAGTTCTCCCTTGTCTTCTATTTGTTGTTTCTTTTTATCTTTCTCCTTTTGTCAAAATTCTCCATCAAAGTCAGTCTAGTCAAAACATAGTGAGAAATGACTTCAAAACTTGCCACCAACTTTCCAATTATTATGCAAGGTAAGGAAATGCCATTGACGGCAGAGAAGTATGGTGCAAAGAAGATTATTAAACCTGGGGCAGAAAATTTTCTTTTCAGTTTGAAAATTTTCTAGAAGTCAATACCCACTTGGGAAGAAGGAAAGTCTTAAGGGAAATGGTCTTCGAACCAGTGTCATCCTCAACAGCCTTCAAGAAGAGTGAAACACCAATTTTGAGGAAATGAAAATCCCCCAGCAATGTTATCTACAGCAAGTTCCGAGGTGGTCGGACAACACAGAGTGGTAAAGGAAGAAAGGAAATCCCATCTTCAACAAAATAACCCCCAGCAAGTTGAGAAACACAGAACGGGGAAGGGATAAATGGAAAAACCCATCCCCAGCAGGAATATCATCTCCAGCAAATGAAATCATTCCCCAACAAGTTTTGGGAACCCCGAGCGAGGGAAAGGAGAAAAGAAAAAACCACCACACAGGAGCGGCACAACCGCTCATAATGTTTTGAACTAACAAATTTTCTTTGATTTGAAATAGGGAAAGAAAGTGCTATTGATAGCGGAAAGTCATGCCACAAGGAAGAACACCAATACTGGGGCAGAAAATTTTCTGCCGTTGTTGAAAATTTTCTCGGAGAAACGAGGAATGCAATTCAAGATGACGTATCAGGTTTGTCCACCTTCAAATAGGATATTTCAGGTTTGTCCACCTTCGAACAGGACGTCTCAGGTTTGTTCATTCTCAAACATTGATATCATGGGAGTATTCGCCCTCGAATATACGATGGGAGTATTCGCCCTCGAATAGAATACGATGGGAGTATTCGCCCTCGAATAGAATATGATGGGAGTATTCGCCCTCGAATAGAATACGATGGGAGTATTCGCCCTCGATTAGAATACGATGGGAGTATTCACCCTCAAATAGAATACGATAGGAGTATTCGCCCTCGAATAGAATACGATGGGAGTATTCGCCCTCGAATAGAATACGACGGGAGTATTCGCCCTCGAATAGAATACGATGGGAGTATTCGCCCTCGAATAGAATACGATGGGAGTATTCGCCCTCGAATAGGATACGATGGGAGTATCCGCCCTCGAATATGATACGATGGGAGTATTCGCCCTCGAATAGAATACGATGGGAGTATCCGCCCTCGAATAGGATACGATGGGAGTATCCTCCCTCGAATAGAATACGATGGGAGTATCCGCCCTCGAATAGGATACGATGGGAGTATCCTCCTTCGAATAGAATACGATGGGAGTATTCACCCTCGAATAGAATACGATGGGAGTATTCGCCCTCGAATAGAATACGATGGGAGTATTCGCCCTCGAATAGAATATGATGGGAGTATTCACCCTCGAATAGAATACGATGGGAGTATTCGCCTTCAAATAGAATACGATAGGCGTATTCGCCCTCGAATAGAATATGATGAAAGTATTCGCCCTCGAATAGAATACGATAGGAGTATCCGCCCTCGAATAGGATACGATGGGACTATCCACCCTCGAATAGGATATTTTATGTTTGTTTTATTTTTATTGATTTGCCAGAATGCATTTTAAATTCAAAAGTTGCTAATAAAAACAGGCGCCTACCTGTATAACAAGAGGCATGTCTTCACTCTTTACATTGTAGGTCTTGAAACCAGTAGTAATCCACCATAAAGCAGAGGGTTACAACAAGAGTTCCCAGCACAAATTCAAGCGCATTAGTCAAAGGAAGGCAGGGAATGAAGAAAAATTTTCCCAGCATCATTATCCTCAGCAGGTAAGTAAATAATTCTAAACATATCCCCAGCAGTCAGGAGGGAAAACAACACGACCCAGGAGGAAACCAATTCCAGAACAAGGTAATTTAGGAGAAATGATGGTTTAAGAGGTGATGCAGGAAGAAGAAAGCGGTGCAGGAAGCGAAGGAAGACGATAGGGATGGGATGAAGTTCGAAGTTTGTAGTTGAAGTCAGGGAGCCCGCCTGAAGAATGGAGTGGCGATTTAGTTTTGAAGTTATAGTTGAAGTCAGGGAGCCCGCCTGAAGAATGGAGTGGCGATTTAGTTTTGAAGTTGTAGTTGAAGTCAGGGAGCCCGCCTGAAGAATGGAGTGGCGATTTAGTTTTGAAGTTATAGTTGAAGTCAGGGAGCCCGCCTGAAGAATGGAGTGGCGATTTAGTTTTGAAGTTATAGTTGAAGTCAGGGAGCCCGCCTGAAGAATGGAGTGGCGATTTAGTTTTGAAGTTATAGTTGAAGTCAGGGAGCCCGCCTGAAGAATGGAGTGGCGATTTAGTTTTGAAGTTGTAGTTGAAGTCAGGGAGCCCGCCTGAAGAATGGAGTGGCGATTTAGTTTTGAAGTTATAGTTGAAGTCAGGGAGCCCGCCTGAAGAATGGAGTGGCGATTTAGTTTTGAAGTTGTAGTTGAAGTCAGGGAGCCCGCCTGAAGAACGGAGTGGCGAGTTATTATTTTGAAGTTGTTGTTGAAATCAGGTGCCCGCCTGAAGAATGGAATGGCGATTTATGATTAGAGTTTGTCGATAAAGTCAGAAGCCCGCCGGAAAAGCAAAACGGCGTCTCAATTTCTAAGATTTGATAAGGATAGTGAAGAATCGGAAAGTGACAGAGTATAAAGGAAATCCTCAGCATGAATCCAAGTTCAAAATCAGAAGGAAGGCAACAAGGGTCAGAAAAGATAGATTCAAACTTCGAAGGAAAATAGTTCGAAGATCACAATGAAGGGACCAACGGTCGGAGTTCGGCAATCAAGATAGGCCGAGATAACAATTGTCAGAAGAAAAGAAGCATGTGAAGAAACATCAAAGCCAGCAGGATGGCAAGGAACATGACAAGATCAAGTTGAAAAGATAGATAAGAATTTGCAATACTGTAACTTAGTCTAGCTTCTTATTTTTCGTTTAGCACGGTGTAATAAGGAGATCAGTTAAGCAGTGGCATCAGCAGCAACAACAGTAACAGCAAGATCACAGCAGTCATGGTAGTCCCAGCTACCAAAACTTCCCGAACTATATTGACATGATTCCTGTTTAGCCTAGGATATGTAGGAGGCCTTCTGAAGCAGAGGCTCGGTCAAATTTTCCCCAAAAAATGCTTCACACGGAGTACTCAAACGGGCAAAAATCGCTCGTATCCGCTCACTTATCTTTGCACGAAAACTCTTCGTGTTTCCGAGTAAAGAGGGGCAACTGTGAGCACGTGATTTTTGCCCTATAAGAGAAATACTCCCAAAGATTCAAAATAAAATAATTTTAGTTTTCTTGCAATTGTTGTGAATTTTGTGTTATTTTTCTTGTATTATTTGCATTTTTATCCGTGCATATTTGCTTGTTTAAATAAATAAAATATACAAAAAATATGTTGCATATGCATATAAAATTCAAGTTTATAATTAAGTTTATTTTACAGAAATGAAAAGTCATAAAAATATGTATTTTGCATTTTTTAAGCATTTAATGTCCAAATCGTGCAATTTTATTTTTATTAATGTTTAATTTTGTGTGATAATTATTATTATGAGTTAATTAGTATTTCAAGATAATTTTTAGTTTTTATAAATTAATCTTAGTATTTTGGGCTTTATTAATTAGGAAGTTGAATAATGGAGAAGAACAAAATAGAAAAAATTGGATTGGGCCATCTTGCAAATTAAGTTACAAGCCCAATCATAAGCACCCTTACCCAACCCAAAACCCCTTGGCCCAAGAAGAAAATTTCAGATTTTTTTTAGCCAAAAAATAATCATAATCACATGACATAAAGTAGTGGGGGGCAAGGAAATCAAGGAAGAAAACAAGGAGAGGAAAACATGGATTAGTGGGTTTTTCTTTAAATTAAAAAATATTTTTCTTTTTAATAAAAAATCTAAAAATTTTCGAAATTCTTGCCTATAAATAGAAGAGATGATTTATGAAAAAAGGGGTGGAAAAAAGAGAGGAAACAATAGGAAGAGAAGAAAAATAAGGAAAAAAAGAGAGCAGTATACACTCGATATACACTCTGGATACAGAAATATACACGGACAAAATTTAATTTTTGAGAGTTTCTTCTGAGAATTGAAGAGAGTTCAAAGCTAGAGAGAGAAAGCAAAGAGAAATTTTGGAATATATTTTTCTTCTCTATTTTTACTGGTTTTTCTCCATATTGGTGGGATATTCTGGATTGAGGTGTTGAAGCTAATGCTGGTTGTTATTGTTGTTGTTGCTGTACTTTCACCGGCCTGTCGATTTTTCATCTTCCCCTTCTTTTCAATACCAGGTACACATTCTAAAAATTATGTGTTGATATAAGATCGAATTGGAAGTTGAAGTTTTGAAATGAAATAGAGAAGTTGTTGATTAATATTTGTTGTTATTTTCCGTTTTATTAGTTTTGTCAAATTGTAGTTAGTTCTATATTTTGAAGAATAAATTTGTCATTTAGTCGGCTTGTGAGGGAACACCTTTTGTACTAATATAGAATAACATTTTAAGCATGTAATTAATTAGGACTTTTTCTTTTCTTTTAAATATAAACTAAATAAAAAAAATATAGTCACTTTAGGATTATCCTTTTAAATAAAAAATGTTACGAGCCTTGCTAAATAGAAAATAAAATCTCGGGGCCCCTCAATAAGAATGTTCATTTTTTCTTAAAAAATAATCAAACGCGGTAAATGATTTAAAATTGTATTATAGTATTGAATATATTTTAAAATCAAATATTTAGCCATTACAATAATTTAAGCGACCGTGCTAGAACCATGGGATCCGGGGGTGCCTAACACCTTCCCTCGGGTCAACAGAATTCTTTACTTAGAATTTCTGGTTCGCATACTTCATTTGGAAAGTCAAAAATTTCCTCGATTTGGGATTTAAATAAATCGGTGACTTGGGACACCATAATTTATTCCAAGTGGCGACTCTAAAATAAATAAATAATCCCATTTCGAATATTGTCACTTAAATTGGAAAAACTCCCTTATGCATTATCCTTCGGGGTAAGCGCGCCAAAAGGAGGTGTGACAATGCTCGCTAGGGAGCGAGGGGAGAGGGATGCCAAGAGGTCTCGAGAGTCAGGTTACTACACTAGTGCATGTACCCCATCAGCCGGTCGTTATGGTAGAGGTTATTCTGTTCGCCCAGCATATTCAGGCTTGCTAGCAGCCGTTAGTACTCGAGCTTCGCGTGCACCTCAGGAGCCTTATTATGCGCCTCCAGTTTCTAGTGTGCCTCTTGCATAGGGTACTTTCAAAGGTCAATCTAGCAGACCTAGCTCTAGTCAGTCACAACCACCACGTCCTCCCAGAGCTTGTTTCAAGTGTGGCGATACCAGTCACATGGTTAGGGACTGCCCCAGACTTGGTAGGGGTGCATCTTCACATACGGCTCAGCCACAACGTGCTTCTCAGAGTTCTCAGGCTATGGTTCCAACTCCCACTATTGCCCCACCTGCCCAGCCAGCCATAGGTGGAGGCCGGGGAGATAGAGGCCGCCCTCGTGAGAGGGGTTGGGCCATATATTATTGCATTCCTGTTCGCACTGAGGCGGTTGGCTCTGATTCTGTCACCACAAGTATTATTCTGGTTCGTTACAGAGAGGCATCGGTTTTATTCGATCCAGGCTCTACTTATTCATATGTGTCCTCTTATTTTGCTTCGCATTTGGGTGTGCCTCGGGATTTTTTGAGTGCCCCTGTTTATGTTTCTACTCATGTAGGAGATTCTTTTATTGTGGACCGCGTGTACCGGTCATGTTTGGTTACTATTCGTGGTTTTGAGACCAGGGCAAACATATTATTATTCGGCATGGTCAATTTTGACATTATTCTGGGCATGGACTGGTTGTCGCCCCATCATGCCATTTTTGATTATCACGCCAAGACCGTGATGCTGGCTATGCCAGGTGTTCCGCGTATTGAGTGGAGTGGTACTTTAGATCATACTCCCAGCAGGGTTATTTCTTTCTTTAAAGCTCAACGTATGGTTGATAAGGGGTGTGCCGCGTATTTAACTTTTGTGAGAGATATCAGTGTTGACACCTCTTCTATTGATTCAGTCCCAATGGTACGGGATTTCCCCGATGTGTTTTCAGCTGATCTTTAGGTCATGCCGCCCGATAGAGATATCAATTTTGGAATTGATTTGTTGTCGGGCACTTAGCCCATTTCTATTCTTCCGTATCGTATGGCTCCTCCTGAGTTGAAGAAGATGAAGGATCAATTGCAGGAATTGTTGGCTAAGGGTTTTATTCGGCCCAATTTTTCGCCATGGGGTGCTTATGTCTTGTTTGTAAAGAAGAAGGATGGTTCTATGCGTATGTGCATTGATTATCGCAGTTGAACAAAGTTACAATGAAGAACTGTTGTCCTTTATTGTGTCTTGATGATCTGTTTGACCAGTTTCAGGGCGCACATGTGTTTTCCAAGATTGATTTGTGATCGGGTTGATTCAATCGAAGATGCGGGAGCTAGATATCCTGAAAACTGCCTTCAGGACTCGGTATGGTCATTACGAGTTCCTTGTTATGTCATTTGGGCTAACTAATGCCCCGACAACTTTTATGCATTTGATGCACAGTGTATTCATGCCATATCTTGACTCATTCGTGATTGTTTTTATTGATGATACTCTGGTATATTCTCGGAGTCGGGAAGATCATGAGCAACACCTGAGGAGAGTACTTCAGACTCTGAGAGAGAAGAAATTATATGCAAAGTTATCAAAATGTGAGTTTTGGCTGAGTTTTGTGGCATTCCTAGGCCATGTGGTATCGAGTGAGGGCATTCGAGTGGATCCAAGGAATGTGGACGATGTGCAGAGTTGGATCAGGCCCTCCTTAGCTACAGAGATTCGCAGTTTCCTCGGCTTGGTAGGTTATTACTGTCGGTTTGTGGATGGGTTCTCATTGATTGTGGCCCCTATGACTAGATTGACTCAGAAGGGTGCCCTAGTTCAGTGGACAGAGGAGTATGAGGCGAGCTTCCAAAAGCTAAAGACAGATTTAACTTCAGCCCCAATCTTGATGTTGCCTACCATTCAGGGTCATATATATAGTTTATTGTGATGCCTCATGGGTTGGACTTGGAGCGGTGTTGATGCAGGACGATAGGGTGATTGCCTACCCATTCAAATAGTTAAAGGTGCATGAAAAGAACTACCCTATCCACGATCTTAAGTTAGCTGCTATTATTCACGCCTTGTGAGATCTATACTGACTATCAGAGTTTGCAGCACTTGCTTAAGTAGAAGGAATTGAATATGCGTCACATGAGATGGTTAGAGTTGTTAAAGCAATATGATATTACTATTCTTTATCACCCGTGCAAGGCCAATGTGGTTGCCGATGCCTTGAGTCGCCGGCCGGAGAGTTTTGGGGAGTTTGGCATATCTACCAGCCTCAGAGAGACCTATGACGATGGATGTTCAAACTTGCGAGACAGTTCGTGAGATTGGACCTTTCAGAGCCCAGTTGGGTTCTAGCCTGTATGGTTTCTCGGTCTTCCCTATTTGATCACATCAGGAAACGACAGTATGATGACCCTCATTTGCTTGTCCTTCAGGATAGAGTTCGGCGTGGTGATTCCAGAGATGTTACCATCGGGGATGATGGGGTATTGAGGATGTAGGGCCGGATTTGTGTGCCCAATGACGATGATCTTTGAGAGTTGATTCTAGCAGAGGCCCATAGCTCGCGATATTCCATCTATCTGTGTGTCTCGAAGATGTATCAGGACTTGAGGGAGCACTATTGGTGGAGGCGGATGAAGAAGGATATAGTTGACTACGTGTCTAGATGCATCAACTACTAGCAGATGAAGTATGAGCACCAGTGTCCGGGTGGGTTGCTACAGCAGATTGAGATCCCAGAGTGGAAGCGAGAACGTATCACCATGAACATTGTATCTGGACTCCCACAGACCATGAAGAGGTTTGATTCTATTTGGGTCATTGTGGATCAGTTGACCAAGTCCGCTCATTTCATACCTGTGTGTACCACTTACTCATCAGAGCGGTTAGCGGAGATTTATATAAGGGAGATCGTCTATTTACATGGTATTCCAGTTTCTATCATCTCAGATAGAGGTACTCAATTTACATCGCAGTTCTGGAGAGCCGTGCAGCAGGAGTTTCAACCCCAGGCGGACGGACAGTCCGAGCGCACTATTCAGATTCTGGAGGATATGCTCCGTGCTTGCGTGATTGAGTTTGGAGGGTCATGGAATCATTTTCTGCCCCTGGCGGAGTTTTCTTATAATAACAGTTATTAGTACATCATTCAGATGGCGCCGTATGAGGCCTTATATGGTAGGAGATGTAGATCTCCGGTAGGTTGGTTTGAGCCGGGTGAGGCCAGGCTATTGGGAAAGAGATGGTTTAGGATGCAATGGAGAAGGTTAAAGTGATTCAGGACAGACTCCGTTCAGCTCAGTCCATACAAAAGAGTTACGCGGACAAGAAGGTTCGTGATGTTGCGTATATGGTTGGCGAGCGTGTTCTACTTCTGGCCTCGTCTATGCAAAGCTTCATGAGGTTTGGAAAGAAAAGGAAGTTGAGACCGAGGTTCATTGGGCCTTTTGAGAACTTGAGGCGAGTTGGGGAGGTTGCTTTTGAGCTTACCTTACCTCCCAGTCTAGTCGGAGTTCATCCGGTATTTCATATTTCAATGCTCCAGAGATATCACGATGATCCATCGCACGTGTTGGATTACAGTTCAGTCCAGTTGGATAAGGATCTATCCTATGTTGAGGAGTCAGTGGCTATTTTGGGAAGGCAGATCAGAAAGTTGAGGTCAAAGGACATTGCCGCAGTAAAGGTCCAGTGGCGGGGTCAGCCGGTCGACTTGGGAGAGGGAAAAGGATATGTGCAGCCAATATCCTCATCTTTTTGCTACTTCAGGTGTGTTCTCTATGCTCGTTCGATGATGAATGAATGTTTAAGTGTAGGAGGATGTAACAAAACTATCGGTCATTTTTGGATTTACGCCCCGATCCCCTATTAACTACTTCCCCTAAGTTCATTTATGCTATTTTGGTTTGCTGGGACGTTTTGTGTTAGGATTCGGGGTGTTTTGGGATGTTTAGTCCCTAAATGAGAACTTAAGAGTTGAAAAATATTCCATACTCAGAATAACGTGAAGACGACCTCGGAATGGAAATCTGATGGTTTTGTTAGCTCTGTTAAGTGATTTCGGGGTTGGAAGAGTGTTCGGAATGTATTTTGGAGGTTCGTAGCTCATTTAGGCTTGAAATGCCGAAGTTTGAATTTTTGAAGTTTCTGGTCCGATAGTGAGTTTTTGATCTGAAGGTCGGTTTGGAATTTCAAAAGTTGTTGTAGCTCCATCATGTCATTTGGGATGTGTGTGCAAAATTTTAGGCCGTTCGGGCGAGGTTTGGTTAGGTTTTTGATCGAAAGCGTGTTTGGTTGGAATTTGAAATTCTTAGTCTTGAATCTTAGCTTAATTCGTATTTCCAGCATTGTTTTGAGTGATTTAAGGATTGGTATAAATTTGAATGATGTTACGGGATATGTCTGCAGGTTTGGTTGAGGTCCCGGAGGGTCTCGGGTGTGTTTCGGATGCTCAACAGGTCATTTCCTCCTATTTTTGAACTGTTGTTGCTGCTTTTGGTGTGCCTTCATCGCGTTCGCTTTATGTCCTTCGATTCGCGAAGGCTTATTTTGGCCACCTGTGAAATCCTTCTATGCATTCATGTTTAGAGCTTCGCATTCGCGAAGCCCTGCCTCCGCCTTCACCGCATTTGCATCCTCCTTATCGCGTTCGCGTAGGTTTAAAAGCTCCTTCATCGCAATCGCGTTGCTTTCCACGCGTTCGCGTATGGAAAATTTCTGGCCTTTTATTTTTCTTCAACGCATTTGCATGCACATGTTCACGTTCGCATAGTTGCTGGGGCAGGCCTTCGCGTTCGCATCCCTTCATTCGCGAATGCGGAGGGCATTTTGGGGACTTTCGCATGAGGCCTGCCGCGTTCGCGATGCTTTAATGATCTGAACAGTACTTAATATTTCAAAAATGAGTTTTTGCCATTTTTATCAATTTCAAGGGTCTTTCAAGGGGAATCATTGGGTAACGATTCTCTACTCTCCTATGACTAAAACCCATTAATCTAATAGCGAATTCACCCTTTAATTTTGTATTTTTGAATGGAAAGTGGGTAAACTTCTTAAACCTAACTATGGGGATTTGATCTCTGATTTGGGAGATTTTTATATGGTTAGACTCATAAGAGTACGAGAGTTATGAAAACGTAAAAAAATTTCGATTTCGAGACGATAGCTGGAGGGACATTTTGGTTATTTTACCTATTTTTCGCCCTAGATTTAAATTTAATAGTGATTAAATTTATGATGTGTAATTCAATTAAATAGATTTGGGCCATTTGGAGTCGGATACTCGTGGCAAGGGTGCGGTTTCTAGTGATATTGAGCCGATTCGAGGTAAGTGGCTTGTCTAACCTTGTGTGAGGGACCTTTCCCCTTAGGATTGTTCTTGATATTTGAGTGCCTTGTACGTGAGGTGACGAGCGCGTACTTGAGCCGATTGATGAGAATCCGGTTTTACTTAAGTTGCTAATATTAAACTTTCTTTCTTACTTGCCTTATCTTACTTTAAGCTTATTACTTGTGCTAGGTTAGGAAAGCATGTTTAACTAACTTAATTGCCTAATTGCTTAAGTTGTTAATTGTACTATGTGAAGTATGCTATGCTAGTTCTATCTGCTGATCTATTTTTTGTACTTATCCTTTAGTTTGTTTCTGGCTGAGATTGCACATTTACATTGGGACTACAGATGTGGGATTGCGGTAGCTCCCCCCTTGTTTGTTTACTTTAGGATTACGAGTTTAATTCCCGGGAGATCCCCCCTGCACTTTTATTTTGGGACTACGGGATGGTATCCGGGGAGATCCCCTACACATTGATGGTTGGACTATGGGACGGTATCCCGGGAGTTCCTCGATATTGATATGAGAGTTGGACTACGGGACGGTATCCTGGGAGATCCATTGGACAGTTGAGGAAAGGGCTACAGGGCGGTATCCTTGGAGACCCTCGTTGGTATTTTGAAATTTAGCCGTGTTTACTTTGTGTTTCTGCTTTATCGTTGTAGTTATCATTGCTCGTTGTTTTGCCTTATTACACTGCCGCGTTTATTAATTTTTGTCAGACTTCTAACCTGTTAATTGTTGTTACTGTGTTATTTTTACCGCAGTAGGGCCCTGGCCTTTCCTCTTCACTACCCAATCGAGGTTAGGCTTGGCACTTACTGAGTACTGATGTTGTGTACTCATGCCCTTCCTGTGCATGTTTTTCATATGCAGATCATCCAGGTACCTCTACTCAGGCGCACTATCCTTGAGGCGAGTAGACATACGGAGACTTCGAGGTATATCTGCAGCATCCGCCGACAGAGGAGTCTTCTTCCTTATTCTAGTTACAGAGCTGTTAACCTATCATGCTTTTGATGTAGTTATGCTGGAGATTAGGGTACTTATTGAAATTCTATCAGCCTATATTTCTCGTAAGTTTCCGGGTTTTGGGATTTAGTTGTTGACTTCCGCGTATCCTTAGAGTTGTACAGGCCAAGCAGCCTTATACTCAGTTGTTATTTTGCATATGTTCAGTTTTAATTAATTTTTCCTTAGATATTATATTTTTCTGCAATACTTGGCTTACCTAGTCATGGGGACTAGGTGCCATCACGACATGTTCACGATCGATGAACTAGGATCGTGACATAATTTCGACTCCCAGCCCTTTGTACCAGCTACAGTTCTGGCATTTGCAACACAGGGTTCACAAATAATTGCGGACCATGCCTCACATTTGCGAACCCTCTCAACATCCTTCACCATTGCAACTGCGACAAGAGGCTTCACACTTGCGAAGCTGCCATCCTCGCAAAAGCGAACAGAGTAAAAAACAAGTTGACTTCACAAATGTGAAGAGGAAGTCGCACTTGTGGCATCTGAGGCCCCACTGTCACTTTCACAATTGCGAGGCTGATTCTCACAATTGCGATAACTGGGCACTAGCAACACCAGTAGTTAAATTTTAATGCAATCCATTTTGAAACATGTTTGAAACCCATCCGAGCCATCATGACTTCAACCAAATATCCACACAGGTCTAAAAATATCATATGAACTTACTCACGCGACCAAAAGATAAAGATTAACATCTAGAACTACGAATCGAACACTAAAATGCATAAGTTTCAAAGTAATTTTCAAGAACTTATAGAATTTCAACTAAACTTGTGAATCATATTAAATGAACTCTAAATGATACTAAATTTTGAGGACAAGTTCTCAATATCATAATGGACCCAATCCAAGTCTCAAATTCAAATTTGAGCTCGATAGCTAAAAGTCAACTTGCGGTCAAACTTTTCAACTTCAAATTACCAAATTTTAATAAAATAACATAAATTAATTTACGGACTTACGAAATCAATTTTGGGCATACTCCCAAGTTCGAAATCATAATGCAAATATATCAGAGCCATCGAAATACTGTTCCAAGGTTGTTTTCACAAAAGTCATAATATATTTCTAATTTAAACTTCCAGACAAGAATCAAAGGGTCCAATTCAACTTGGAAGCTTCCGGGAATAAAACTAACCAACCCCACAAGTCATAAAATTATAAACACACGTGTGTGAAGAATAAAAAGAGGAATCATGGCGCAATTATACAAAACGTTCTGTCGGGTCATTATAGAATCTTTACACAAATAATCACTCGTATTCACGTGTTACTTTCCTAGCCAGTGCACACGAATTATATATCGATTATACGCGCGCGCGTGCACGCATGTATGTATATATATATATATATATATATATATAGGTTAATTTGGAAAAGTTATGCGATGCATCAAACTTTATATTGTATTTATCGTTCGTAGCTATAATTTTAACGAATTTACTATTTGTAGTTATATTTAAATTTTATAGAAATTTTATTAAATATGAGATTAATTGTTCTAAACTGAAATATGCAAAAAACAAGCTCTCATAGCTTAGTTGGTTAGAGCGTCTACTTAGCTAGCAAAGGTGTTGAGTTCGAATCTTAACAAGAATAATTATTTTTCTGTATTTTTGTATTTCGCCTTAGTTGTATTTGTTGCGCGAACAAATACACTCGATACAAGTTTGCATTCTCAATTAAGCATTTTTATAATGAGGATATATTTTACATTGTACTTCCTAAACGTGAAATTGATAATATATGAAAATTTCTTAATTTAGATTGCATTATCATTGACAATGAAGCTCCATGCCTTTGTATACAATAGATACAAACTGTATCCATTGTATACACCCTTGTATTTTGCTTTGGTTATATTGATACATATTGTATTCATTGCACGAATAAATACAATTGTGCGAACGAATACAATTGATACAGGTTGTATTCATTGGGTGAACGAATATAGTTGACACAAGTTGTATTTGTTGCATGTTTGATACAAGTTAATAACAATTGAATATAGCTACGAATGTTAATTACGCAAATTTTAGTTATTAGGTTCTAAACTGCAGTGGTTTATGAAAGTTCTTCTTAATTCTTCCGTGAAGAATAAATAAATAATAAAAATAAAAAGGACTTTGATTTGGATCTAGTCAATTTCGAGATGTTGAACCATACTTTCCGTCTCCAGCCCATTCATAATAGGAAGTTTTACCTCCTATTGCAAAGGTTAACACTTTATTTATTTTAAATAAATACCATTTAAAAAAAATTATATTCTATAGATACCTTTATAGATTTATAGCAAAATATTTAATTTTGGTTACCTCCTAGCTCTAAGCCACTAAATACGCTAATCAGTTACACTATTTTCTTTCTCTCTCTACTTTGATACATCGGATTCTCTTCTCCCATCCCATTAAAATTTTCCATCTCCTCATCCTTCTACCAGATTTGTGCAAAGCTCACTTTAGAAATTGCTTCGGCTCCCGCATCTGGTTGAGAGAAACCCAGTTCAGAAACCTCTTTAGTTTCTGATTCTAAAATCTCTCTTCATTAAGCTTTGATTTTGATAGTCAGAGATATGGGGCTCCTACTATTCACAACAAGTTCCATAAGGTTTTATTGCATTTTGGTGGTTTTTCTGTATTTCTGTATTTCGCCTTAGTTGTATTTGTTGCGCGAACAAATACACTCGATACAAGGTGTATCCATTGTATATGCCTTTGTATACAATTGATACAAACTGTATCCATTGTATATACCCTTGTATTTTGCTTTGGTTATATTGATACATATTGTATTCATTGCACGAATAAATACAATTGTGCGAACAAATACAATTGATACAGGTTGTATTATTGGTTGAACGAATATAGTTGACACAAGTTGTATTTGTTGCATGTTTGATACAAGTTAATAACAATTGAATATAGCTACGAATGCTAATTACGCAAATTGTAGTTATTAGGTTCTAAACTGCAGTGGTTTATGAAAGTTCTTCTTAATTCTTCCGTGAAGAATAAATAAATAATAAAAATAAAAAGGACTTATGATTTGGATCTAGTCAATTTCGAGATGTTGAACCATACTTTCCATCTCCAGCCCATTCATAATAGGAATTTTTACCTCATATTGCAAAGGTTAACACCTTATTTATTTTAAATAAATACCATTTAAAAAAGATTATATTCTATAGATACCTTTTAAGATTTATAGCAAAATATTTAATTTTGGTTACCTCCTAGCTCTAAGCCACTAAATATGCTAATCAGTTACATTATTTTCTTTCTCTCTCTACTTTGATACATAAGATTCTCTTCTACCATCCCATTAAAATTTTCCATCTCCTCATCCTTCTACCGGATTTGTGCAAAGCTCACTTTAGAAATTGCTTCGGCTCCCGCATCTGGTTGAGAGAAACCCAGTTGAGAAACCTCTTTAGTTTCTGATTCTAAAATCTCTCTTCATTAAGCTTTGATTTTGATAGTCAGAGCATATGGGGCTCCTACTATTCACAACAAGTTCCCTAAGGTTTTATTGCATTTTGGTGGTTTTTCTGTATTTCTGTATTTCGCCTTAGTTGTATTTGTTGCGCGAACAAATACACTCGATACAAGTTGTATCCATTGTATATGCCTTTGTATACAATTGATACAAATTGTATCCATTGTATACACCCTTGTATTTTGCTTTGGTTATATTGATACATATTGTATTCATTGCACGAATAAATACAATTGTGCGAACGAATACAATTGATATAGGTTGTATTCATTGGTTGAACGAATATAGTTGACACAAGTTGTATTTGTTGCATGTTTGATACAAGTTAATAACAATTGAATATAGCTACGAATGCTAATTACGCAAATTTTAGTTATTAGGTTCTAAACTGCAATGGTTTATGAAAGTTCTTCTTAATTCTTCCGTGAAGAATAAATAAATAATAAAAATAAAAAGGACTTTGATTTGGATCTAGTCAATTTCGAGATGTTGAACCATACTTTCTGTCTCTAGCCCATTCATAATAGGAATTTTTACCTTATATTGCAAAGGTTAACACCTTATTTATTTTAAATAAATATCATTTAAAAAAAATTATATTATATAGATACCTTTTAAGATTTATAGTAAAATATTTAATTTTGGTTACCTCCTAGTTCTAAGCCACTAAATACGCTAATCAGTTACACTATTTTCTTTCTCTCTCTACTTTGATACATAAGATTCTCTTCTCCCATCCCATTAAAATTTTCCATCTCCTCATCCTTCTACCGGATTTGTGCAAGGCTCACTCTAAAAATTGCTTCGGCTCCCGCATCCGGTTGAGAGAAACATAGTTCAGAAACCTCTTTAGTTTCTGATTCTAAAATCTCTCTTCATTAAGCTTTGATTTTGATAGTGAGAGCATATGGGGCTCCTACTATTCACAACAAGTTCCCTAAGGTTTTATTGCATTTTGGTGGTTTTTCTGTATTTCTGTATTTCGCCTTAGTTGTATTTGTTGCGCGAACAAATACACTCGATACAAGTTGTATCCATTGTATATGCCTTTGTATACAATTGATACACACTGTATCCATTGTATACACCCTTGTATTTTGCTTTGGTTATATTGATACATATTGTATTCATTGCACGAATAAATACAATTGTGCGAACGAATACAATTGTTACAGGTTGTATTCATTGGTTGAACGAATATAGTTGACACAAGTTGTATTTGTTGCATGTTTGATACAAGTTAATAACAATTGAATATAGCTACGAATGCTAATTACGCAAATTGTAGTTATTAGGTTCTAAACTGCAGTGGTTTATGAAAGTTCTTCTTAATTCTTCCGTGAAGAATAAATAAATAATAAAAATAAAAAGGACTTTGATTTGGATCTAGTCAATTTCGAGATGTTGAACCATACTTTTCGTGTCCAACCCATTCATAATAGGAATTTTTACCTCCTATTGCAAAGGTTAACACCTTATTTATTTTAAATAAATACCATTTAAAAAAAATTATATTCTATAGATACCTTTTAAGATTTATAGCAAAATATTTAATTTTGGTTACCTCCTAGCTCTAAGCCACTAAATACGCTAATCAGTTACACTATTTTCTTTCTCTCTCTACTTTGATACATAAGATTCTCTTCTCCCATCCCATTAAAATTTTCCATCTCCTCATCCTTCTACCGGGTTTGTGCTCCCGCATCTGGTTGAGAGAAACCCAGTTCAGAAACCTCTTTAGTTTCTGATTCTAAAATATCACTTCATTAAGCTTTGATTTTGATAGTCAGAGCATATGGGGCTCCTACTATTCACAACAAGTTCCCTAAGGTTTTATTGCATTTCGGTGGTTTTAGAAAATAGCATGTTGTGTGATTGACCTTTGAGAATTTTGGTGAGTTACATTTTTGGTTTTGGTTGGATTCTTGAATCAAGACAAGAATAATAGGTTTCAAATTTTTCTATATTTTGGATTCTTTGGGGACCATCGTCTGTGGTGGTAGTTTCAGCTACGTTAGAATTCACCCGATTGAAAGATTGTTTGGTTTTAATTGGATGATCACAACCGCCAACATTCTTAATCATAGATTTCATATTTTGCTTACCACACAAATTACGATAGCAAGTAATCAAATGACGTCCTTATCAAAGTCAAACAGAGTGTACAAAATCTTCAAATACAGCGAGATACATTCAAATTGTCTATGAATCATGGTCGGAATCCGATATGTCGTTGGAGCTTGAAGTTGAGCAATTTGAAGATTCTATTACCTTTTTTAAGAGCATTTCAATGTATCTCGCTGTATTTCTATGTATTTCATTGTATTCACTATCTTTTTTTTTTCATTGTATTCAATGTATCTCATTATATTCCATGTATTTCATTGTATTCAGTATCGTTTTTTTCTCATTGTATTTTACTGTATCCCTCTGTATTCTATCTATTTCAATTTATTTTGCAATTGAGAATCTTTATATAACTGAAAAATATAAAATTGTGTGTTATAATTGAGTTTGTTGAGTTATATTTGGAGTCTATTATGTTAATTGATTCACTTTCCGTTTTAAAAACTGTGTAATCCCCTATTTCACACCGTGAATACAATCGAATACAATAATTTATCTAGCTGTAATCTCATGTTTCACTCTATGAATACAGTCGAATACACCTGAATACAACAACTAATTAGCTGGACTTTCGTGATTCACGCCATTTTTGCTACAGTAATAATGAATACAATAGCTTAAATACATCAAATGCATCTTATAACCATAAAAAATATATCTATATTTCGTAATATAGCAAATAGTATCTATAAATAACTAATTGCTATTAAAAAATAGTACTTTATGAAAATTTGTCTTCGTAATAACCGTAATTGGGCCATCCAATTAGCATATGGCCCATGATGATGACGGCCCTAATTACTTATCGGGTTTTGAAGAAAAACCCAATTCTTCACTCTTGCCTTGAAGAAAAAGAAAAGACAACTCAAAGCTTTCACTCTCCCAACTCCATTAAAGGAGAGACACAGAAAGGCTTCGCATTGCACAAAGTGTGTGAATTCAAACTCCAAAAAACGACATCGTTTCATAATCCCTAACATTTGACAAACAGAATGTTCAGAAACCAGTACGATACCGACGTGACGACATGGTCACCGGCGGGGAGGCTATTTCAGGTAGAGTACGCAATGGAGGCAGTGAAGCAAGGTTCAGCGGCAATAGGTTTGAGATCGAAGACGCACGTGGTTCTCGCGTGCGTTAATAAGGCGAATTCCGAGTTATCCTCTCATCAGAAGAAGATCTTCAAAGTTGATGACCACATCGGAGTTGCAATCGCCGGACTTACTGCCGACGGCCGTGTACTTTCTCGCTATATGCGGAATGAGTGCATTAATTATAGTTACGCTTATGAGTCGCCGTTGCCAGTAGGCCGCCTTGTTGTTCAGCTCGCTGATAAAGCTCAGGTTCGCTCTTTCTCAAAACCCTAAGTTGTTTTGTATCTGATATCTGCTTAAATGATTGCTTTTTTACGGTTTGTTATTTGCTGATGAGCTGAATTCTTCTATTGCGCTGTTGAAATTGAGGGGCTAGGGTTTAGTCATGCGCAGAATGCAAGGTTTTGGCAGCGGGTGCAGAGCTGTAGATATATAATGAAACAACTTTGGATTGGAAATTTATGATTTTATTTTGCATTTACTGTCACAACGGAGTAGTTGGTGCAGTGGTACTCTATATCTGACTGCCTTAGCTCCTGTATCAACCTCTGATTGTAGCTTGGTTCGAAGGGGGAACGGGTCTTCTGGTTTCAAGCTGTTGTTGTGTATTATTATTATTGTTTGTTGAATTGAAGTGTTTATGTTCCTTTTTGCTAGTAGTTTCTCATTCATTGCAAGTTGTATTTTTCTCAAGCTGTTGTGGTGTAGTATTAGTATCATTTGTTGAATTGTAGTGTTTGTGTTCCTTTTGGCTAGTAGTTTCTCATTCATTATCTCTAGCTGCGCTCTTTTACTTGCAAGATGAACAAATAAGAGACAGTTCTAAGAAAAAGGGTGGGAGGCGGAGGAGGAGGAGGAATCTGTTCAAAATTTTTCTTTTCTGTCTTGCTTTCCTCCCATTGCCGGCCACTTTGAGTAATTGAGTCACAACTTCAATGCAATGAGACGTAACTCAATGTGGTTTAGCATGAAGGTTATTGATGTTCGTGTTCCTATTTCACATTCTCTTTGTAAAATTATATGCTGCTCTCTTGATATATTCAGTAATGAAGCAGTTTTCCCAACTATGCAACTACTGGAAGATTGCACCCTAAAAGATTTAGGTATGGCACCCTAGATTCTTAAACTCCATAAGAATTACTTATCGGATGTAGTTATTGAAACAGTAGACATGAGCTTTAGCGAGTGACCATTCAACAGATTGGTAATAGCTTGAACGCTTGTATTGTTCTATTGACTAGAGTTTTGTTGTAAATAATCTTGCGTAGTTCTAGAATTAATTTATGTTTTTTTTTTCACTTGTCAAATATCCATAAGATCAGTTCGGAACTTGGAATGGAAGAAAACTACTTGCCAACTGCTGCACATTTGAAGCTTATTGGTGCTATGCTTTTTCTTGGGCAATCTATTTGGAGCCAGTTACCATTATATTTTACTGTTGGACAACTCCAGTAAAAGCTGATGCACTTTAATTGTTCGTGCATTTGTCATTCCTGGAGCTGCATCATAGTCACATTATTGCCCGGCTTGCCCAAACTTTTACCCACTTTCACTTTACAAATGAGTTTCCATAATATGTAGCTGCATCTTGGTATTTTCTTAGTACTGGGACATGATTTGAAATGCTACCTTTAGAGTAATTAAATGTGCCTTTTCTTGGTGTAAAACTGGGTGTAAGATCGTTGGATATTTCTGTCAGATATCAATATATGTTCTTGAGGAGATTAGATACTTTGCTAAATGAGGGAACATGGTAATAAATGAGTTGCTGCAATCTGTGGTCTAGTCGTAATAGCTAGTGTTATTCAAGCTTTTATCATAAATGATCATTCTTAATCTTCTCGCAAGGAAGTACAGTATAATTCAGACTATTTGAATTAGGTATCTACTATATGCTGCCTATTCTGTCTTTATGGAAAAGTATCATACATTTTAGAACTCACCAGCTAGAAACCTCTACTTTCCGCTGCAGCCTTAAGTTGTGATTTTGTGAGTTCCACGATTTTATTATTGCAGGCACTCCTTGAAATTTTTCTTATTGCTAGCTATTGGTGATTCTGCAATCCAAGTAGGGCCTGAGGTTTTACTTCTAAAAACTTTCATATACTTCCAAATTCTGAGGATTCTGAAATTTGCTCTTAATTCCATAAACTCTAGAAATCTCCCATAGAGGTAAAAGGAATATAGACATGCACGGCATAAAGAATGAACTAAGTAGTCTATGGCTTAATAGACCAATTTGTAACGACACCTTCTTAGACCTGTGAAATAAATTGTGTTCCGGCAACTGTTAAAACTAGAGGCCTGCCCAAAAAAAAAAAAATTGAGTGGCATTAATCCTTTTAAGTCATTATTACAAGCCTTGATGTGTGGACAATTGTCGTATCCTTTCTGCGTTACGGTTACATCAAGTTTACCAATCTGAGTTCTTAATATATTTTTGGTTAGTTTACTAGCTCATGTCAAACAGTAAGAAGATGACTCCTCTAGCTTCCTTATCAAAAAAAAAAAAAAGAAGACTCCTCTAGCTCTTCTCAAGTAAGCATATGGTCTTGGGAAGCTCTGAACATCTTATGCACAATTTTTCGGGTGTTACGATGATAGGTCGCACCAACTGTGTGGTGCCTGATATAGGACTTCTATAATTTGTCCCGCAATGTCTTACAGAAGGAAAGAGTAGAGCTCAGCGCTTAAATGATAGCTGATATTCTTCATGTTCGAACAGTTTTGTTTCAGTAAGGAAATAGAAAATTCAGCAAGGATCTATTAGTTCTTCACTACGGATGTGTTCGGTGGCGAATCAATGCACCTGCAAATGGCACATGTGCAAAGCCCTAGATCATGGAGGAGAGCTGAAGAAAAACTAAAATTCTTTTTAGTCCATTGTCATGTCCTGGTGGATATTGAGCTATTTGTTGTTGTTTCCCTCAATTTGTCAGGATGATCTATTGATGGAATGAATTTTTGTTATTGGTATACGAGGCTAACTGTCCGATTTGAAAGTTGATGCCTCTTTCTTGCTCAATATCATCTTAACATTCACTTGTGTGGCAGGTCTGCACTCAACGATCCTGGAAACGGCCTTATGGTGTTGGCCTGCTTGTTGGTGGGTTGGATGAGTCTGGGGCCCACCTTTACTACAATTGTCCTAGTGGTAACTACTTTGAATATCAAGCTTTTGCCATTGGATCTCGATCACAAGCTGCCAAAACCTACTTGGAACGTAGGTTTGAGACTTTCATGGACTCTTCACGGGAAAGCCTGCTTAAGGACGCACTCTTTGCACTGAGAGAAACTTTACAAGGAGAAAAACTAACAAGCACCAATTGCACGGTCGCTGTGGTAGGAGTAGGAGAGGCTTTCCATATGCTGGACAAGGAAACTATACAAGCATTGATCAATGAATTTGAGATAGCTGGTGAAGAAGCTCCTGCTGCAGCCCCAGATGAAGCTGCTAGTGATGAACCAGCAGCAGCACCTGAAGAGGGTGCGCCTGCTGATCAAGGAGCCGCCCCAATGGATATTTGATGATGTTATGTCCTCCTTGAGGCCTCACTTCTTTCATATTCAGAGATTTCTTCTTGTTAGAATATTGAGATTTTGTGTGGCACAATGGGTAATATTTTATGCTTGGATGTTTTAATATGCAATCATGCTTTACTTTGGTCCAAACATTTCAAAGCTCCTGCTTCTGAAGTTGAACTATAAACAATTTAAGTGACTTTGTTGGGTTGGAGCTCTCTCTGTCCCCCACTCCCTCTCTCCCTCTCCATCTCCCTCCCTCCCTCTTCCTTTCCTCCTCCGTGTTGCTTCACTATAGCTCCGCTCCATAAGCAACTGACCTAATCTTTAGGTTACTCTTCTTCTCCTCCTTGATTGGTCAAGAGTAGGGATGACTATTGCTTGTAGTAATGGTTCGACTAAATTTTAGACCTTTTCAGGTGGGTGTGGTGTATTAGTTGGTGAGTATCGGTGCAACCTTGCAGGTGAGAGGAACTTACAGCTCTGACTGAATGAAAGCTTATCGGGAAGTTTAATTCATAGGTTTGAGGAGGTTATATATGAATGGAAAAGGAAAGTTTGTATTTTTCGTGACTTGCATGTTACCTCCCTCCATGTGGTACAGGAGTACGCTGATACGACCCCTCTGTGGTTTTTAAGTCCATGCATCTTACCTCTCCACTACCAGTCACATGCAGGCTGCAATTGGTTTCTCGTCAAATATCAGATTAGAATTGTTGCCAGAGAACCTCCTATATATTCTTGCATGTTAAAAGTTCATTTTAATGATCTACTTGTGAAGTATAATTGTAATATGTTTTCATGATATCCGAAGCAAATGCAGTTGCAAATCGACGACAACAACCACATACTCGGGACCCATTTGGCCATAGATTTTGCAAAATTAATTTGTTTTTTATTTGGCAAACACACGTTTAGCCTTGAATTTTGCCTATATTTTGGTAAAATTTCAAATCCCAAAAGCTGGTTTTGGGCTAAAATATCACTATTATATTTTTAAAAATTGTCCCAAACTTTTGTATTTTATAAAAGAGCCCATTATTTATTATTTTGTAACAATATTGCTCCGTCTTTTCGGGTATTTGATACTGTATCACGTAATTCATTATAAAAATGATAATGTTTTACCAAATTTATTTATGCTCAGGATTATGTTATTGATAATGGTATTGTTGGGAATTTATCATAATTTTAAAACTTGTGAGTATAAGTCATGTTTCATGTTTTTCCAAAATAAATTTGGAAAATATGTTTTGAAAATTGATATTCCAACACATTTTTATCTTCAAACCACACTTCACCAAAATTAAATTTTTCAAACCAATTTGGAAATCTATAACCAAATGCTCCCTCAGTATTCTCACAAGTGGATTTGGAACAGTAACAATTCGACGTAGTCCACTAAATTAAATTAGTGATAACTTTTTCCGAATACTAGTAAAAGTTAATGTGACATGTATATTTATTGTTTTAATTTCTATAGTAGTGCATTAAAAATACGAATAGGTGCCAGTTAGCTATATCTTCGAATTCCCTATTTACAGTCACAACGTATTGGTGAGGTTTGTGAGCTCTTCCACAATTAAGCAAACACTCCTTACCGTATTCGATATAGATAATTTTCATTTGCTTTTTCTTTTTGTTCTTTCCATTGTTACGTATGCAGATTTTTCAATTATTTTTTCTAATTGTTTCTCCTTATGCAAATCTATAAATGAGCTTTAGTTTAGTGAACAAAACTTCATCTTATATTACTTAAGTACAGGATTCAAATGCCCATTCCTCACTGCCAAAAAAAGTTGAAAGGAAAAACAAACGCATTACTAGAGTCAGAGAACCACCGTTCTACTTGAATATCATTTCTCATAGTCATAGCTCGTTATAAAAAGGAGGATACATGTTCTGGTCATGGGAGAGTACAAACGAGGTTCAATCAAGTTCATCGAGCTACACCTCTGAGAAGCGGGAAGAAGGGGTACAAGCTTTGATTCTCTGCTCTATGGCAAGTTTCAAGGCAGTTATGCATCACCATATTTGATTTGAATTGGAGATCTAGATTCAATAATATGAACTTTGTTCAACATTTCTTCTTGAAAAGTCAAATAGCAGGAGTAGGCACTTAAAAAATACAGTGCTGCTCTTTTTTCCTTTTTCTTTTGAGTGGGAGAGGGGAAGGAAGGAGAGGATAGGGGAATGGAGAGGATTTTAGCTGGAGGGAAAAGAAACCTCATGACGGACAGAACAAAATCACTTTTCTATGTCATAAGACTCACAACAGGCACTTGCTTGGCTCTGGAATGGAGATTCCTTTAGTCTGCATTTGTTTGTACATCCATTGCCAGTTTTCAGGAGATACCTCGCCCCCGAGAGATCGAATCACAGACCCACCGCTGCAAGAACCAACCCGGCAACATTCCTCCAGTGTCAACCCTCGTACCAATCCATACAAAAACCCACTTGCAAACAGGTCTCCTGCACCTGTAGCATCTGTTACTTTTGCCTCGCCGATTGCTGGAACACGGACTAACTGAAAACCAAAATAAAACCTCATCGTTATCAACCAAACAAACACCAAGGTACTAGTACAGCGACAACATGCTGTTAAGTTTGCTAGCAAACCTACTCTAAGAATGACAAAGAATCGCTAAGTTGGGGCATTTGGAAAAAATAAAAGATTTCAACATATTCCGGTGACACGCACATACAGGAAAAAAAGATCCTTTTCTAAGCATTTTACTTTAAAAATGGGCTGGCTAGTGGGAAGGATAAGAGATACCTCTTTCCCATGTTTCGCCATGCACCCATTTTGCGCTAAGGTTACAACAGCCCACTTGCAATGTTTAGCTAGAAATTCAAGTGCTGCCTCAGGATCTGCATTCTCTTCACCTCTGCACCAAATGTTGAAAAGACATGGAGCTTCATTTGCATGAACTGCATGACCGTTATATTTCAATAATATAATATCTCAGTTTCAATCCAAGGACAGGTAATCACCTTAGCAGCTCAGTTGCCTCATCCTCATTTGCAAAGCAAAGGTCTATATTTCCCGACTCCAGTAATTCAATTAGAGGTAATTTAAACTTCCTCACCATCTGCCATATATTACGAATATCAGAAAGGCACCAAAACAAAAAAAGAAGATCAAAAATCCTTTTACTGATAACAGAAAATATTAGACACATTTCAACAGAAATGAAGTAATATGAGTTCTATTCAAACTTGTGTTTAAGCGTCTCCAATTGTTATCTCATGAAATTTGTTTTCTACAGACAGCTCAAATGCAGAGTACAAAATAAGATCTCCGTATCATTTGAGAAGACAGATAATCATTTCGTTTTAAATACTCAAAGCAAATAATGAAATTCCCACGTAGTCTATGTGGACAATTACCTCAAAGCTGGCTAGATCTAGCGAAACAAAAAGGCCTTCTTCCTTTGCGATTTTGATGGCTGCCTTAATAACTTCTATATTCAGTATGGCATATCTCAGCACCAACCACTGTAACAAAATAAAGGCAAATAAGTAAGAAATACTAAATGCTACCAATTCCACAGCAGCAAGTTAACAGGAAACGCAAGTTTGAGGTGGATACTAAAAAGATTTCATAAATGGATATGAGAACTTAAGTTACTGGGTACAAACACAACATTGTAATATTTATAAAACATGACGGAGACAAGAATTTCAAGAAGCAAAAAAGAGTTCAAAATATCAAATAGGGGAACCCTCACCTTGGAACCTTTGAAGTCCTCTCTTTTCAGTTCATCTGCCTGATATGCAAGGAAATAATAAGATATGCTTAAGATAACTTTGTTTAATATTTTGTGCGTCATTAGAATCATTAGTCACCAGTAAATTTAACGAGATAAAAGTGGGTGGTACCTGAACTTTCACAGAGCTAGACAGACAGGGACGCATTGTACGATTCCCAATTTCATCAACCAGACAAACACACTGTACATCAGAAAGACACAGTTTTTAATACCCGGGAATTATCTATTTACAGAATCCTAATATCCAACAGATATGTTCACCTGAGCTGTAGTTCCATTCTTCAATCTCAATCTTGAGATATCCACTTTGTAAAAACCCATATTGCTCATGAATAATTTACCTTCTTCATCATCGCCACAAGCCCCAATAATCCCACAACTAATCCCAAAGCCAGCAGCCAACCCTCTAATTGTATTTGCAACACTACCCCCAGCTATGGTCTTCAATGGAGATTCATCATCAGCCGAAGGAAGTACATGGGAATTAAGCTCGTTGAGTATATGCTTCAACTCCTCAACTGCAACCTTCAGTTAACAAAGGAAAACAAATTTAAAAAAAAGCAAAACTCTTAGAACTAGTTAATCAGACTCCTCTTTAAAACAATTAAGGACATTCCTAGCAAACATAATATTTCACTGCCTGTAGTTTCAGACACATTTTTAGCTAACTTCTGTTTTTCTTTTTCCTTTTCTTTTTCTTTCTCTTTTTCGCCGAAGGTCAATTGGAAACAGTCTCTCTGCCATTTCGAGTAGGGGTAAGGCCCATAGGGGTAAGGCCTATGTACGTATTACCCTCCCCACATCCCACTTTGTGGGACTAGGGTAGTTGTTGTTGTTGGTGTTGTTGTATTAGGGTAAGATAAGACATCCGACTACACCTTAACTGTCTGCTATACGAATCTTCTGTATCCAATAAGCTTTCACATTCAAGCAAATTCTGTATTCTGAGATCATAGTTTTGATTATTTTATACTGACGTTAACTACCGGCCTCATCCTTGATCCAAGCTTGGAACTGTTTGCATATAAGCAGAGTTAACAGTAAGCTATGCAACAACATAATTTTTGAACAAATGAAACCCACGTGGATTAGAGAAAAAGGAGATTTTTCGACTGAGAAAATGCATTTTTTCAAATCTGTGTCTGTCCTATCCTGAATGCCATATAACCTTGTTTTCAGTCTGAGCTTGACTGTAGAAGTAAAATCCAGAAAGGTTACTTAATCAATCAACAACTTATAATGTTGAATTCTAGAATCACATATGAAAGATATAAACTTTATGATATATGAACAATCGAGATCATATCACTTAGAAGATGCTGTTTGGATTCTGTGATACATCAAAACCTCATCCGAAAAAGGTTGACTCATATTTGTCTCATACTGTTTTACCTGTCTTGTTACTCACTGACTTTGTTATAGCAATACATCACTCTAAGTTTGATTTCGAACATCGTCCCCATGCAAATCCCAATTGACTTTTAAAGCACTAGATAGCTTCAATCGACAACAATCAAATCCAGCTACCCAAATTCCCTGTCCCACTCCCCATCTAAAAAAGGACAATCAAACACACTACACACAGTGCTAGCTGAAAATATGTATATTTCTTAGTTCAAGTGACAGTGGATTTAAAGATCCAATTTTGCAGCAATTGGCAATAAACAATCTCTTATTATGAAATCATGGAATCCTCAAAACATAGAAATCAGAAGCAATTAAGAAGGATTCAGGAATCAAGAAACAGGAAAATTGAGAATTACAATAACAAGACAAAGAGTGAAAAGGAGAATTACAGGGAAGGAGCCACCACGTTCGCCGGGAATTTGAGAGAGAAGAGACCAATCAACCTTAGCTATATGGTCAACTAGCGCAAACGGTTGGAGTCCAACTACAACCGGTGCACTACCAATTTCACTATCACTATTGGCGGGTCGAATTTCAATTCCCATAATTCCCCTTTTCTAAATTTGAGGAAATTAAGTTTGATTTTCCCCAAAGTGGGATATGTTCCTTCCCAACCTTCCCCTGTGATAGCTTTTTCTCTGTATCCAATTTATAGCCGCTGCATACTGTCCACTGCCGAGTCCACTTGTTTTTTTTTTCTTTTTCTTTTTCTTTCCCTAAATTATTTTCTTAAAAATAAGTTTTTTTTGTCCCAAAAGTAATCCATCAACTATTATCTCGTTTTCTTTTTTGGTAATAAAGGATTTTATTCAATCACAAACATTCTAAGTACTATTACAATCAGTCTAGATAATATCGTGCCTAGTCTGTCTTTTCTAGTACATGGGATACAAAAGCTGAAGGGAAAACATAAGTAAGCAAAACACCAAAAACGTCTAGATTATATCCATCTTTAGCTAATAAATTCACTATTCCATTAGCATCTCTAAAAATATGCTTTAGAGGAGGATCATTCGTCATCCATAATAGACACCTGCAATTGTCAATCAAATTTTGATAAAGACAATTATTAGATATAAGAAAGTTGGTTAGTTCTAAGCAGTCAGTCTCAGTTACTATTGGAAGGAGATTCTTTTCTAGTGCTATTTTGACTCCATGGAGACGGGCCAATGTTTTCATGTATATATATTAATATATTAGTAGCGTGCTGAAATCTAATATTGAATCCATAATCTATTAACCACTACTATCCCTCAATACTCCTCCTAATCCTCCTATCCCTGGGTTTGTCGCGCACGAACCATCAATATTCATTTTATAGAAGTTTACAACATTTGAATCCCATTTTACGAGAATGGTTCTCTTGAATAATTTACTACCTAGGTTTTTCGCCAGAAAGATGAATTCTATAGTTTTATTTATAGGTTGGTTAATGGTGGGAGGAAGTTTGTTTCCTTGGAAGATTCTCCCATTCGAATCCAGAGGGAAGCTATGCGCAGTTTTAGTTTGCACCCATATAGAACTACAGTAGGAGCATTTGAAGAAGATTTGTTCTATATTCCAATCTCCATGTTACAAATGCTACATGTGTCATGTGGCAGATCCCCATATTTTGCGAGTATGTATTTAGTGGGCAATCTATTCCTTGTGACAGTCCATATGAAGTATTTTAATTTGTTCAGAAAATTTATTTTCCAGAGCCAAGAGTAATATTTTCCATTAGTGTTCTTATAGCATCATATTGTTTTGGAGGCAGCCTTTGTGGATAAGCAATTATGTCCTTTTGAGTCCCAGGCATAAGAGTCTGTTGCGAACATGGTTTGCTTTATATAGGTGCTATTAATTTTGGAGATTATGTCTGGGGGGAGCTCAAAGGAGAGGCCTATGAGGTCAAATGCACCATTTCTGATTATGCTAGCAAGCTTTAGATTTAGTTCGTTGGCAGGGATAGGTCTTTGTATATAGTTCCTAAGGTTCCCTAGTTGGTTAATCCATTTGTCTTGCCAGATATTTATGGACATTATATTCCCTACTAGCCATTTGGCACGTCACATATAGTAGAGTCTTTCCTTATAATTTTCTAAAAATAGATCCTATATATTGGGCTTTCCTATATTCGTACTTGCTAGACATTGTCTTGACCCATAGAGCCCCCTTTTTTCTTATACCGGCAACTTAGAGCAGCGTTGAAGGAAGAGTTTTCTAACGAGTATTGGGGATACCGTGGTCTTCTTGCTCTTAGGCATTGTCACAATACTCCACCTAACAAGGTGGCATTTCTTTTTTTCATCCATCCTACTCCATTGAAAGTTTCTTTGGATTGAGTCTATTTTTTTAAGGGTTGTTTAAGGGAGATCATATATTACATAATATGATTAGGGATTGCTGCAAGTGTTGCTTTAATAAGGGTTGTTCTATAGTACATACTTAAGAATTTTCCAACCCTTTAGTCTAGTATTCATGCGGTCTAAAATAAATTGAAAATCTTTCTTAGTGGGTCTGGTATTAGGCATAGGAAATCCTAGGTATCTTCCAAATGTTAGCATGTCTTATTGAAAAAACAGTAGCTAATGTGGTCCCTGTTGTCTGTGGAAGTATTTTTTGAAAAGATTATTTTAGATTTTGCGAAGTTGATTGACTATCTTGAGGCGCCACAAAATTTGCTGAGCATATCTATGATCGAGTAATAGCTTTTTTGGTTGGCTTCAAATAAGGTAATAAGGTCATCTGCGATAAATAGGTGCGAGGGGCTCCCGGCCTTTTGGTAACATTTTGATTGGTGTCCATCTATAACAGTCAATTTTATGGTCTATTAGTCTAAACAATATTTTCATACATATAATAAAAATATGCAGAGACAGGGGATCCCTTTGTCTAATATCTCCAATTCTTTTGGGGCATTATCATTACTTTATATTCTTTCAGTATATAGATAGTTAGTATTTTTAGTACTTCATTAGAGGCTTCATAGACTAGAGTAATAGTTAGATAGAGTCTCAGGATTTTCATGTTAAGCTATGTTGGCTGCAAATATGTTTCAGAAATTGTATTTGAATTTTCGCAATTTGATTTGTATCATTCAGACTTTCAGTATATCAGCACGTGTTAGTTTATCTCCCGCATTCAGTATGTTACTATATCACATATTAATTCAGCTAGTCAGTTGGTTCGCTCGGTCACATGTAGTCAGGCACCGGGTGTCGTGTTATATCCACGCCTAGGTTCAGGGCGTGACAATATCAAGTTGAAGACCTTGTAAGCAATTTTTTGCATGTGTTTCCCAATCACTATGTATGTTTTGAGTGTTTTTTCTATGGGAATTAATATGCAAGTCGGGCATATTTCTCTCTCATAGCAGATTTGGCGCAGAGGTCGATACGAATTAGTTGACCTAGCGTTCCTCCTATTTTCTGTAGTATGTCATAGTCATAAAATTCTTAGGTAATTCCGGAAGTCTGGCCCATATTGTTGAGTAGGTTAGAGCACCTTTCGAGTCGACAAATCTAGGCTCTCATTTTCTCACAGTGAAGAATTGATTTTCGATGAACCAAGGTTCTTCGTAGAGAGCTTTGTTGTCATTTTTCTCTTTTAGTGAATTTTACTAAGTAGTAGTCACACCCCAAATCAATTAGGGAGAGAGGTTCAGTTGGTCTCCATATCACGTGCAACTTTTTTTTGGAGGAACTGGTATCCCACTCTTCTACCAAACATTTGTATAATGAGTACATTGGCTAATTCTTATAGATACGTTCCTTGTCTAAGGAGGTGATTGGTATGAAAATGTCTTGATCCAAGTAGTTGTCAGTTTCATCTTCACGTTCGTAAGTTCCCAAGATTTGTTGCACTACTACTTGGCTACAATATGAGACTATATATATAATTATTTTGGGGGATTACACTGTGTAGATTATTATTCCTTCTATACATGATTCTTGAATCAGTATAGTCGACTTCGGTCAATGTGTTGACTAGTTGGATCTTGAAAGCTAATTAGCTAGTATGATTTGGATTACTGATCACGCCCAACTATACCTTCTATAAAGGATAATGCGGTCGCTGCAAATATAATCCAGTTTACAAGTCCGAAGTCGAATCTCATAGAGAACTAAGATTTAGCTACAACTATTCACTATCACCAAGAAGATAAGCTTGAACAATTCCTAACTAATAGATATTAAGATTCTTATGTTTAACTAATTAACTAACAAAATTAGAATAGTAAATTAACAACTAACGATACTGAGGGTTAGAGAAAAGATTAAAGAGGTCTAAAGTTATGATTATCCCAATTGTCGAGATCCTTCCCGCTATGTCTTCTATAATTTCGCCTAAGTATTCTCTACTGATTATGAGCACTCTTATTACCATAAATCTCTCCCGAGTAATTACGAGAATTTACTAGACGCACTCTCCCGACGCTAGTTGGCTTTAATACAGCTCACTTTAGAGCGCATCCAAGGCTTCGTTATCCCTAATCCTACCTTTAAACCCTCGGTTATTGATCCCTCATATACTCTAGGAGTGGTGTTATTCAATAATTACCTAAATATGCACTCTCTCCCGAGTTATGCATACTAAATAGGCACATCTAATTGAGAGATCAACAAGAATATAAACGTAGTTGAACAAATAGAGAAAAGCTATGGCTCAATTATATAAAAACATAACAAAAATTTAACCTACAAAAGGTTCTATCAAAACTCTAGATAACAAATTAGCTATTCATAATAGTATGTAAAACTACAATACTAAAAGTCATAACCAACAATGAAAAATAAGAAGAGGAAGGATAAACTCGTAGAAGAATTCTCCGCCTTGCTCCCAATGTGTTCTTGCCTCCAAGGATGTTGTCTAACCCTAAAGTAGTGTCTCTTGCCTCCTTAGGTCTAATTTTATCCAAAATATATTCCCCTTGTTCTTGGCCGGCCTCCTTTATTTAATATAGGGTTTAGGACTTAATATCTCATGTTTTGCACTTTAGTCCCTAAAATTTTCGCTTCATGCCGCGGTCTCACCGCGGTCGCGGTCAAACCGCTGCCAAACATGCTCTCTGATTCTTCAGTTGTCCGCGAGTACACTCTGCCGCGGTTCGGTCGTGGTTCCACCATAATCGCGCTATTTCACCCTCTTCCCTTTGTAATTTGGAAAAACATAAAATATGAAAGTTGTAGCCCTTTGAGTTAACTTTCCAACCATATATTGTGGAGCCCAAATGGTATTCTGAGCAAAACGTTATGTCCATTTTAATAGACAATGCATGATATGCCTTCTCGAGTCTTCGTTCGTACTTAATTATCAAATTTGACCCCAAACATGATCCCGTCTTAATTTCTTGAACTTTTACTCAAACATTAAAGCTCGAAATTACTTAAATGCATTCCATAACATCTATATAGCTCGAAATCGCACCTACAAGGCATAAAACATTAAGTCGTGCAAAATACTAGCGATTAAAACTTAAACTCAATTAAAATGCAATAAACTCGAATGTAGTAAGCGATTAAAATACGTAATTATAGCCAATCATCAATTATAAAAATGTTTCCCACATGAGAATTAAGACCAATAGTGTCCCACATCAAGGAACTCGTAAAGTATTTAAAAAAAAAGAAAAGGTAAACACTTAATTTGTGAAAAATGGATAAAATTGTTAGACTCATAAAGAAAAATAAAGAAAAAGTAAATCCAATAAGTGATATCAAAATTATACTGCAAACATGAGTTATAGTTGCATAGAAAGAAATAATTCTCTTAATGAATAATTAGGAGTTAACATCTTTCTAAATTTCATTACAAAATTAATTAGTATTGTGATAATATTTTGGCCAGCAATCATACCAAAAATTACTATTAATTTAGCAGGGTTCGAGTCACCATGGAGGGGAAGCGTGGAAACACTATAGATCCTCCTATTTTAGGAGGGGTTAAAAAAAAATAAATAAATAAATAATATATATATATATATATATATATATATATATATATATATATATATATATATATATATATATATATATATAGAGTTTGCTGTTGCTGGTTTGTCTCTTTCCTTTAATTTCACGCAGCAATTATGTTGAAATATTGGCGGATTTTGATCATTGTTCCTTTCAACTGAAACGTATCTAAACTCGTGCACTTCCATCAGATTTTGTCTACCTTACAATAATGCCTCTATATTTGTACAGTCTTTCTTTTCCATCAATTTTTAAAACTCCCATTTGATTGATATTATTTTTGTCCAAATGGATAAATCTGATTTTACACTCACTTTTGATATTATTAAAACTCGACCAAGAGGTTTATTTTCGATGATGGAAGTGTTCGGATATATACTATTAATTTAAATATAGTATTTATTATGAAATAATGATATATTCAGTCTTAATAAAGTTTTATATAAATTATATATTAGTCTGTGGATTTTGTATTCGACACATAAAATAAGTAAAGCGAAAGTCTAAAGGAAATAGTCAATAAATTAAACCGTCAGTAATTTAATTTAATTGATTAGTATCTGAACCTTTACATGAGAAGTGAAATAAGATTTAATTGATGAATTTGAAATCGAATAAGGAGTGTAATTATTAATTTTTTAGTTGAATAATTCGTAATTAATTATGGTAGATATTAATTTCAAAAATTAGAAATTGATTCTATAATTAGAGCCTAGTTAATTAAATTATGTGGTCCCTACTGTGTCTAAATAATAAGAAACAAAGGAATCATTTTTCTGGTAAAAAAGAAAACCTGACTTGTTTTGGAAAAGGGTTAACCTTAAAACTTGTGCTATAAATACATAAGGTTTTTCGCCTAGAAGGAGAAATACATGGTGGCCAAAATTTTCAGCCATATTCTCTTAGAATTCACCCACACAAAATTGTTGTTTTTCGAGTATTATTTGGGTAACACAGTAGAAGACCGTGGAACGCTCGGAGATCGTGATCATGTGTGTGGTGGAGAATTCATTGAGTTGCTGTGGAATTGGAGGCTCACGTGATAAAGAAGCTTTGTTCACGCTTCAAGAGGTAACCCGTGAAACCTCATTTATGTTAGTTGTCTAGATTACATGTAATTTTGATATTAAAATTGCTTCTAATGCTTATTATAATCCTATCAAGAAGAGTATAAATAAAGTTACACAAGGGGGAAACTATGTATGGCCAAGGTCATCAATTAAACACCTTTTTCAAAAAAATTATATTAATTTGAAAATAGATTTTGAACATCCTTACACAAGTTACTGACAAAGGTTCAAATTTATAAACACTCTTATTAAATTTTTTAGCCTCGTCGTACCTTGGGGATTCGAGTGGAAAATCGTAGAGAAAAAGTACAAAAAGCTCATCTTGCACATGATCCATATGCAGACTATAGCTAACTTCCACCATCCACGTAAATCCAGTGTCAATGAGAGAGAAGACAACCAGAAATCTACAAGTTTGGAGGATTATTGATGGCCTAGGGGCTAGGCATGTATTTAAACGAGACAATATTGTATAGTCATCCCAAAAAGTAATAGTAGCAATTTTGTTGTTGTTGTATATTAACGTAATATATATACATAATCAGTGTATATATTCTTATATTTGTCTAACAGATGCAACTGTTTTTGGCCTACCGGCTGGCCGTAAGTAAAATGATGGAATTGCCTCATATTAATTGAAGCACTTAAGTATTATTTGCATTTTGTTAAACTCTAGGCATACCTTTTAAGCATCCACTATCAATGGATTAGACAATTAATTAGTTTTGCAATTGCTACTGAAGCCTAGGGACCCACCTCTCTAAAAGAAGAGAAAGTAATCCAAAAGGAATCTTCTATGGACCACTTACAAATTACAATCTACAAATGGGAAAATATTTATTCGGATTTATTTTACTTTAAATCTATAATATTGAAAAATTCTTAATTTGATCATCTGATAAACATATCAGATTTTAAAAATTAAAATGTACACTTTAGTCCTTCTGCTTGTGAATCTTTGCAAACTTAACAAATTTGAACTATTAGTCCATATTCTAGAGTAGTATACTTCTAAAAATGATCTAAATGTAATATATTTGCTATGTAAAGCAAGAAAAAAATATACAATCTGATTAGGTAAAGGTTAATATGTATGTGTAGTAAAATATTACAAGGACCAAAATAGAAGGTTAGTACTAATCGAGGGATCAAAAGTGTAATTATGCCTATATTTTCTAAAGGCCCCAAACATCAATAGATAAAGTGTAACTCAAGTATCCGCCGAAGGGTAAAGAGAGATTCACGAGCGAGATGGCTCCATTTAAAACAAAACAATTCAACAGATTCCAATCACTCATATAAATGAAATGATTGAAGAACAGAGCTCCTTTTGTCATTTAAAACACAAAAAGACAAACTGAATTTGCGGGGATTGGCTCATCTTTTGGTTCTTCAGACCCCAATCAGCCAATCATCTTTAGCTTTCTATTATTCTACTATGCATTATTGTACAAAAAGATACAGCATGTTTCTTTCATCTTGGGATTTCTACAGCTAATACCGTGACTAAGGATTAGGTTAAGGATTTTCCCACATGGGCCTCGCATATTAGCATAGCCATTAGGAGGAATCTCAATCAGTAGAAGAGTTTACTGGATTTACAATGTGTACAACTACAACGACATACCATGTCATAGAAAGGCTGTTTCCGACAAACTCTCGGCTCAAAGAATCATACGCACAACAGTTGAGAATGAAGAATATTTGGTGAATAAAAACTTTGGCATCCCAAATTGATATTCTTACCGTAAGTCCATGACCAAGCACGACTAACGTGGTTTGAGGTATACATGACCATTCAGCTACATTTAGGAGAATTCCACAAGGGCATTGCCAACGAAAATGCTTCATTTGAGACAGAACCACTTTTGGAACGCGCTATCAATGTTTTATGTTATTCCAAGTACAATTTAGCATCTATGAAAATAATTTCCAAGTTACAAGCACCAAATGCATATGGCTTTTGGGTGTAAGTTCCTTTCCCAAGCTGAACAAGTGCCTGGGAAACTAGGGGCAAAAGTCTTAACTACAAGCACTGACATATCAATGCTATCCAATAAGTTTGGTATTATTTGGAAGCGCAACAACCAATATCCATGACTATCCCCTACAGATTCTCACGGGTAAAATCATCAATCTCAGAAAAGTAAAAAAAGAGAGTTGCTTGGGCACAAATCTCATTGGATGATGCTCTTTGCAGCTTTTTCAGGAAGAATATTATCAGGAAGTACAAGCTCGGGAGGTGTTTCACGGACAACACCAATCATAGAATCATATTCCTCATCACGTTTGGCATACTTCTTACGAAGCATCTTTTCAAATTCAATTTCGTCAAAGGACTTGGAATTCTCAGCTGCATGAACACGAGCGAGGTTACAGTAATTGGTTGCCGACTGGGCAATGAAGGCTATCTCTTCATCAGTTAGCTTCCTCAGAAACTTAGCTGGATTGCCTGCCCATACCTGTATCATATAGAAATTCACAATTAGATGGTGAGAGCAGATGTAAATCTCCTGAATCATACAGATTACACTATTTCCAGAAGAAGCCAATCATAGTGTGGCTTTAAGCTGAATGTTGAATCCAACTCATCTATTCAAAATGGAATAACGAGAACAAATGGTCCTAAACCTCCCTTACACACCAAGCATAGTACACAATTAAGACAGCTAAGTCAAATTTTATAGGAAAATGTGGACCAGTTAAGTAAGGCAAGTAAGTTGGTCACTTGGCATACTATCAAAGTTCTCATCTCATATTCAAATTACTTATGACTTTGCAACATATAAGCAACACTGTTGTATCTGACCTACTATTCAGAATAGCACAGCAAGCAAAATCTCAGAATGGCATAGCAAGCAGATTGTGCAATAATGTAGGCAATCAAACAAATCTCAAGTGTAATCCACTAGAAGCTGCTTTCCTCAAGGACCAAATAGGAAGAAAAGCAAACAATTCAAGCCACTGACTTTTGCTGTGCAGCAGTAATAGACTAGGAAATTTGAAGTCCAAATTGCAATCAAGATCAGATAGATAAGGGCAAGTTCTTATATGATAATATAGCCAGTTGTAGTATCTAATTGAAGACAAGATCTAATCATGTCTTCAATATTTTTGCTTCTCTCATGTATCCAACATAGGTGGACACAGAGTGAATCGGACAAAAGAAAGAGAAACACCAGTCCATACAAGAGATTTAAGAGGCGAGGTGTTATTGCTAGCAAGTAGTAGCAGGTGTAGGTGTATGCCTCAAGGAGTGGGTAGCACACCTTAGTGGAATTTCAACCACCACGGGCATTTTAGCAATGCCTCAACCATCTCTTTTAAAGAGTGAACTTACTGTAAGGCAATCATTGGTGATGAGGGGACTAACGGATACCATACCTCTCCAGAGGGGATCCTTGTGTTCTGCCTCACAAGGGATCCTGCAGCAACCATGGCATGTTTCTCCACATGGACACCATCAAGCAGTGTGGCTCCCATACCAATGAAGGCCTCATCCTCAATGGTGCAGCCATGTACAACAGCACTATGGCCTACAGATAGTTTAAGTTATTATCCATAAAACCAAGACAACTGATGCTAAGGTTCACTTGAATGCTTACCAACAGTGACATTGTTCCCTATAATGGTGGGTAGCACCTTTTGACTTATATTTGATTTGGCCACATGAACAAGGGAGTTATCCTGTATATTGGTACCAGATCCAACACTGATGCTGTTAACATCACCTGTAAAAGAAAAGACGCATAAAATTTGAAAATACTGACAATATAGCATGGAAAGAAGGAAAATTTCTTGCTGACTTATAATCACTGATTGTTTATGTGATCAGAAAAAGGAGATATGTACAAACACACTGTACATACACATGTAAGTCAGGGTTTTGAGGTCCTTATGTGCAATTAGAAATGATAATATATAAATGCTATTTCATGCATTAGTTATAGTTCCTTTTACCATCTGAATTGACTTGTAGGGAGTAAAAAGAGCAATATATCAAGGACAAAGAGGGGGGGGGGGAGGAGAAGATATGTGCTCCAAATAAATAATTAAAGTGTCTCAGGGGGTGAAATTGTTCTTCTTCCAACAAACCCCCAAAATAGTCATGAGCATTGATTTATGATCAAGTTTCAAAAGTTTGCCTTAAATTAAGAGCTAGACAATTCACAGAGTAATGCACAAAAGATAAACTCTTATTTAGTAAAAGATAACAGGCATAACCAACTTCAAGATCTTCATGCACATAACAAAGGGGAGTCATGGAAATATGACTAAAAACCAAGAGGATGTTACTATATCCCCCCCCCCCCCAACACAAAAAAAAAAAGAAAGAATCAAAAGGATGTTAACTGTCATGTAACAGTCAAGTGCACCATCCAACAACAACAATGTTTGGATAACCTACCTCTTAACACACATCCATACCAAATAGATGAATTCCGTCCCACGTGTACGTCTCCAATGACCGAGGCACCTGGAGCCACAAACACATCCTTATCCACCACCGGAGCTTTATCAAATATGTTCATAAGAGTCCGATGCCTAGACACTGAAACATAGAAGGTGTAAATACTAAATAACCGAGCATAAGACCAAAATTTAACCATTCAAAAGGAGTTAAAATAATAGAAGGCCAAATCATGGATCCTCTTTTTTCTTTTTCAATAAGGAGGAGGGGAGGGGTTTTGGAAAATTATAGAAAATTGTTTCATGATCATGAAGGAAGAGTGAGGCGTAACTTAAGCACTTCAGATATAAAATAAATAAATATGACAATAATTCATTGGTTATACACAACTAAAACCTAGGAGTTCATACAAACTAGCATCTGATACTGAATAGACACAAATACAGTGAGATAAAAGTGCATACCCACTGCCTGACATCAGTACTCAATAAGATTCAGCAGTCTATAGGTTGATATGTTTAGAGTATCTGAAGAGAAAAAAGTGCCAAGATACTTGTCTGGTAGGCATGCGATTGGTGAGAAGTTAGCCAACATGATGCAATCTGTTTAAAGTAACCTTGTCCGCAAAAAAATCCACATCCGGTTTCCTGCTTCATTAGCTAAATTGGTTTCTATATGCGCTCATTTATTATCAGGAAGTTTTAGCTTGTGGTGTGATATATAGGACTATCATCAAATGTTAAACCAGATAACAAGAACTGCTTTTCTGTGAATCTTCAGAGGTTATTATTTGATTTCTTTTTTTTGGTGCGGGAGAGAGAGGAAACCAGCTTGGCAGATTCGTATTATATTTCTATGGAAACCAGCTTGGGAGATATAGAAGATGAAGATGAAAAGATACGTCTTTTTTTGGCCCCACCAAATATAACTAGGCTAAAGAATATTAGGCTCTAAACTAGTGGAAGACTATAAGAGAAAGGAGAGAGGTGCATAAGGGTTGTCGTGGACTGATAGTTAGTCACAATGAAATGGATAATTTTTCATGTTACAAATCACATCCTTTCCCAGACCCCACTTTGTGGGAACATACTGGGTAGTTGTTGTTGTTGTTGTTGTAAATCACATCCTGCTCCTTAGTAGGCATATTATGTGTTTTAGAAGGGCGAATGTAGCAACTACGGTAGCAATCAAGTTCTCAAGTCATAACGGAGGCTAGCAAGAATGGGCACCATCTCCACTTCAGGTCTTTCTGAAACCAACTTCATGATCCTTGCTCCATTTGTAGGCACAAACATATGAATCAGACAAAATATTGGCGGGATATAAACTGCCTAAAGTATATTTCTTGTAAACACCAGTTGTCCTTGAAAATCTGCTTTAATATGGAGCTAGAATAGGGTGAACTAATGTCTATGAACAAACAGGTTCTAAGAAAGTAGCTAATTCTACCCGCAACATAGGTTTGCATTCACAATAGATAGGACCACTTATGCTTCAAATATCTTGCAAGTACTTTTGCTATCATATAGTCTGCAACATATCAAACATTTACAGCTCACTACACCTGCATTCTTACATATTACATCTTTCGTCCATTAGTTCTTTGTTTGCGCATATCATCCGTTAACTAAAACTACTGAATGTAACATTCAATACAGATTAGAACTTCCATTTTAAAACCCATTCCAAAAGGCTTTTCCGCCCTATTCTAATTCTTTTTCTGTAGGAACTCCGATAAGGATTCAAACTGTCTCACGAAGGATTACTTGCACTATATGAGGAGCCAAGCAATATTCTTCTGACTAGGTTTTATCTTCATCTAAAAGGTTGAGATTTATAGTCTTTTTTTTATGTTTAATTGTTCATATAACCTCTGAATATGCAAATTTTATTAAAATTATGAGCAATTTCTAAATGTCCTCACTCCGAAAGCCAGATGTGTTAACCATTTATTTTTTAGATTGAGGAGTAATAATTAAGCGCAAGTGGATGAAATGCAACTAACATAAACAAACGCAGATGATGTAGCAACACGATATTAAAATAAGAACATCGGTAACGGAGCGTTCTGGAGAAATGAGATCTAGGGTTAAGAAGAAGAGATAATTACCGTGTTCTTCAATGTATTGGCTGCCTTGGAGGCGATTGCCGATGCGATCAAGGGTTTGGCCGGTCGCTCGAACGATGGCTCCCAGGGAGTAAATTGCTTTCCCAAGGGTTCCCATTTTGAGCTTCGACTATCCTTCTTCTTCGTTTTGCCCTCTTTTTGATCAGTGGATTTATGCAGTCAAGCTGTTTGTGTTGTGGCTTAGCTACAGCCTACACAAGAGAGAGTGAGAAATGACGGATTCAGGAAGTATTGGTAGGGCAGAATGAAGGGTACCAATTTGCCTTGGGCCTCCAAAGGGCAAATTTGGCAATTTGGCTTTTCCTTTTGACCTTTCTGTTAAGAGATTGATTGACATTTTTTTTATAGAGGGGGCATGTTTAGCAATTTTTAAGTTTTTTCTTACTTTTAGGGTTCTTGTTATTTGCGGATGACAAATCTTGATTGATGAGACGTGAGATGGCGTTAACGAGAGGCTCGAGGTCTGGAGACATACCATGGAGTCTAAGAGTTTCAAGTTGAGCAGGACCAAGATAGAATACTTGAAGTGCAAGTCCAACGGTGTTAGCCTGGTGGCAGACGGGGATGTGAAACTCGATACACAAGTCATTCCAAGAGAGAAAGTTTGAAGTATTAGAGATCTATAGTTCAGAAGGATGAGGAGATAAATGAGGATGTTACACACCGTATCGGAGCAGGATGGATGAAGTGGAGACTCGCTTCCGGTATCATGTGTGATAAGAATGTGCCGTTGAGACTTAGGTAAGTTTTACAAGGTAGTGACTAGACCGACTATGTTGAACGGGGCAGAGTGTTGGCCAGTCAAAAACTCTCATATCCAGCAGATAAAGGTAGCGAAAATGAGGATGTTGAGATGGATGTGTGGGCATACTAGGTTGGATAGAATTAGGAATGAAGTTATTCGAGATAAGGTGGGAGTGGCATGTGTGGAGGCGAAGATGCGTGAGGCAAAGTTGAGATGGTTCGGGCATGTTAAGAGGAGAAGCGTATATGCCCCTCTCAGGAGATGTGAGAGGTCGGCCTTAGGAGGTGAGATGAGCGGTAGAGGTAGTCCAAAGAAGTCTTGGGGAGAGGTGATCATGCGAGACATGGCGCAACTTGTGTTAACCGAGGACATGACTCTAGATAGAATGATGTGGAGGTTGAAGATTAGGGCAAAAGGTTAGTAGGTAGTTCTGTGTCTCCCTTTGTCTTGTTTAGCTCGATAATATTAGCGCTAGTACGATACCCTTTTTTTCCTTAGTTTGATATATTCGCATGTCTTGTTTCGTTGTTACTTGCCACTGGTATTTTCGTAGTTTGCTAGCAGTACTTCATTTATATTATTGCCTGCTGCCTCGGAATTAGTTTTCTAAATATGTTATCTTGCTACTACTTATATTAGTACTTCTTTCATATTATCTGTTGCTATCTTCAATTTAGTTTTCTAATAATTGTCTTGTTATTACTTACTACTACGGTTTCTCTCACCTTTTTTAGCCGAGGGTCTATCGAAAACTGTCTCTCTGTCCTTCCAGGGTAGGGGTAAGACTGCGTACATCCTATCCTTCCCACACCCCACTTGTGGGATCACACTGGGTTATTGTTGTTGTTTGGTGCGCGGAATTATAATCTCCAGACTAATTTATCTCACCTGGAAGGTGAGATAAAATAATACCAAGTTTGATGGAATAAGGCGGAATACGATGAGATATCTAGGATTAAGTCTGAGACTAAGTTTATACCATGTTTGATTGACGGTATAATTTTATCCCGAAACAAATTTATACTATCAGTATCACATTTTATCCCATCTTATCCCGTGTACCAAACGGACCCCTTAGAATAACTTGTTGGATTTATTTCCAGTTGAATTATCCTCCCAAATCCAAAAGGAGTATCTGATTATTGAAAATAATTGTACTTGGTATCTCCCCACTGAGGGCTTTACTTTGGAACTAAAAGTAAAGTTATTACTAATAAGCTTTTTATGAAGGATAATTATCAATACTTTTTGAGCAAATATCATTTTCAGCATTTATACCCAAATACGTAATTATTTTTGTATTAAATCAATTTTAGTACTTAAACGTGATGTATATCATCAACATTTAATCAGCTAAGCCAAACATGTTCTATATGTCGAGTTTATGATTACTCTCTCTACTCATTCTTAACCATCCAAATATTAGAGAGCGTAATACTATCTCAATAACCCTTGTTATACTAATTTACTATTTACTCTGATCTAGCGCCATGTTTAATCGAAAATGTAAAGTTTTCTGCATCTTGTGTAATTACCATGACAAACTATGCAAAGTTTTCTTGTTTCTAGATGATCCTCCACTACTCAGAAAATAAGAGCATAGAAAATTAGCATCTTCCTCAATTATGAATTTGCTCATTGTCATTGATTTTATATATATAGTGTAATTTTTGGGAAGGTATCCCTGTAGAATTCCCTTGTCCATTGTTTTTAGCATTAGATTATCGTATTTTAACTAGCAAAATTGTTTCTTCCTCCTTCAATATTTTGTTCAAGGTCAGCAGGTGGAAACATTCATAACCCAAACTAGGAAGAGAACCTAGTCATTTTAATTTCACCCATGTATTAGTTCTTGCAAAAGGAGCTAGGCGCAATGATAAAAGTTGTCACCTTGTGACCAGGAAACTAGGTTTAAACCCTAAGTATACTCTATTGCAAATATGTTAGGCAGGAGTTAGGACTACATACAACCGATTCTATGTGATTCAGCCATTCTCGGGAGTGCTCACAGCGAGAGTTTATACACCGAGTTGTCTTTTTCAATTTGCTCTTGAAAACAAGTTGCTTTTTGGAAGTGCATATAGAAGTCCAATATACCCTGTGCAATCCTGTCAAAGTTGCATGTTCAATTATAATTAACTCTTAACTAACATAACAGCACAACAACAACAACTACCCAGTATGTTCCCACAAAGTGGGGTCTGGGGAGGGTAATACGTACACAGGCCTTACCCCTACCCGAAAGGGTAGAGAGGCTGTTTCCGGCAAACATAACAACATGTGCCTAATTATTTAACAGCATGTGCCTAATTATTTAATCAAAGATAAGATGATTTTTGATTAAATGAGTTGATACACGGGTTGTATGAGTAGGATATGATATGCCATGTGAATACATAATCATAAACACACAAGTGGTACGGTGTAACAACTTGAGTCCGAAATATAAATAGTACTTTTTTTGGGCACAAAACACTTTTTTACAAAAAAAAAAAGTTACACAACTACATACTTCGTAGTATAATACTGCGAATCACTTTAACAGAAAGTTAGCCGTTAAAGTGATTCGCAGTATTATACTGCAAACTATTAAAAAAATAATTTTTTTTGGGAAAAACTCAGTACAATAGTGCGATCAACACAATCGCAGCATAGTACTACGTTTCACTTTTAAATTTGGGCCCACTAATAAGTGCTCTATGGAAAACTCACATAACAATAATTCAAATTGATAAAACTCAGTATTGTAGTGCATTTTATATATAAAAAATTTGCACACCAAGCTCGGGCTTGCTTTATTTAAAGGCGTTTGAATTTTATGAAAATTTATTCAAAACTCTCCTTCAAACTTCTGTTCATGCTTCTCTCTTCTTCTTATCAATCATTTTTTTATAATGTCTGAAGAGCCAAAAATAAGGGTTTCATTATAATGGGAGGAGAAGTTGTGCAGGAGAATAACTCTGTGAAGTATACCTCACCTCCACAGTGTCAAGTTAAATTGCCGCTTACAATGGAGTTTGATAAATTAATATCGTTGTTATGTAAAAAAATGAGTGTAAGGAAACGTTCGGTGAACCTTAAAGTAACCGGTAGATTTTTGTATTCAGTGACTCCGCAAGGGTTTGCTTATTATTCTGCGTTTAACATCGAAGATGATGAAACTCTTAGAGATTTTTGCGGATTCCGGATGAATACATGAAATTTATTATAATAAAATTATTGGAAATGTACATCAAGGTTGAAGACGTTTCCAATAATGAGGGCGTGCATAGTAGGGATAACCCCCAGTCATCGGGTGGTTATTCTGGAGCAGTTTTTGCGGGATAGATTGCTGATGAAAGAGCTTGCTTTGATTTAAATTTATCACCACCGATGAATGAGCAGCCACAAAATAATTTTTTGACTTTATATAATCTACAAGACGACTGGTAAACTTTAATTTTTCTATGCTTTAGGGATGTTTATTTTATGTTTTGATTGGTTTGTATTAACACTCATATTTTTCAAAGAGGGTACCGTCCAGATATGAATTTTACAAGATATGACCACGCCCCTAGTTGGAATATATGCAGTTCTGGTATATTGGACCACGGTGATCCATTCGGGAGTCATCACCAACAAGAAAACATCCATCATGAAACGTCAAGACAGTACGACTTGTAAGTAAAGTGATATAGCTATATGTAAGGTATTTATCTAGTTGGGTAGCTTATCATTTTGTTCTTTATGTGTAGTGAAAACGAGCATCTTTATGCTCCTGACCTCACACAGTTGGTTAGACGACATATTGACTCATGATTTGGCAGATGCATAGAGTCAGGAAGATGATAGTGATTACGAAGACAATAAGGATGAGTCTGGAGATAACACACCCTTCCATGATGAGGGTGATGTGGAGGAGGAAGTGAATGTTGAACCTGAGGTGACGAGGGAGCATGTTCCTCCACCTCTCGCTAGACTAAGAGTGTACGAGTCCCACATGCCATTTCATGAGTGGAATATTCCATACCTTGTTAATTTTCCAAGTATACCAGACACGGATGCTCTCATAAGGGATAATGACAAAATTCGGTCAGCGATGTGAGATGAGTCTAGACCAGCGGTGCTGACAAAGGGCATATATTTCTCTGATAAAGCTCGCCTAATCAGGGATGTAAAAATCTACAATGTAAGAGAGTGTCGTGAGATGACGGTAATCGAGTCAACTACGAAGGTGTTTAAGGATATATGCCATAGATACTTTATGAGTTGTCATTAGATGCTGTGTGCCAGCAAGAATAAATTAGGGTTGTGGAAAGTGGATAAATTTATTAGCACCCACAGATGTGAAATTGACACATTCAATGAGAATCACTTCAACTTGGATGTTGACTTGATTTCTCTTGTCTTGATTTCATATTTATAAGTGTCCATTAGGTTCAAGATTAAAGAGTGTATTACAGTCGTCCACCAGGAGTATGGTTGTACTATAATCAAAAGAAAAGCATATCTCGGTCGCAAACGTGCCTTTGAACTTATGTATGGTGACTGGGATAAGTCTTTTTCATCTCTGCCCAGGTACATGTCTATACTACAACACTTTAATCCCTGGACTATTGTTGAATGGAGGCGTGAGCAGAGTCGAGACAGAACCAAATATATTTTCAACTATGTGTTATGGTCATTTAAACCAACAATTGATGGTTTTGTGCATTGTCGTCCTATAATTTCCATAAAGAACACTCACGTCTATGGAAAGTATGATATTAAGCTTTTGATTGCAGTTTCAGTAGATGCCAACGGATAAATATTTCCACTAGCCTTTGCCATTTGTGCCAACGAAGGCGAAGAGACGTGGACGTTTTTTTTGAACCACTTGAAGCAACACGTTGTTAAACAATGTTCAGGTATTTTTCTAATATCTGATCGACATGGTAGTATTTTAAGTTATGTGCGGTTCTCATGTACTGGGGCAGTGCAACGACACGTTGATCTACGCGTAGCCCATACAAAACCTAAACATCCTCAAGCGTGATAGTGTCCTCTACAGTGGGTCAAGTGAAAAGTATGTATCTCCGGTCGCCACCGCTCTACCAAGGCCGCGATGAGAGACCTATCAAGCTGTATCTGCCCAATCTGCAAAATCGTAAAGAAGCCCGTAGCTTGTAGGTGCGCAACTACACGAGCATGGAACTGATGCTGCCTCAAGAATTCCCACAAATCGTCAGGTCTCCTGGGGGGCAGAGAAGCTGATCCGATAGCTGTCCGTCCCATACAAAGGAGGACCTATGGTCGCCCTGCAGCACTAATAGCTGATCCTCGGCTGGTCTAGGATGCGCAAGCGGCAAGTCCATGTCGTCTACTATAATTTAAACAAAATTATTTGTGTGTGTTAGTTTAATAAATTAAATAATTATTTTTATAATTGGTCTGAATAATTATCTATGGGTTCCAGACTCGATATTTGAGGTCCGGTAGCACCAAGTTATCCTTAATTATTATGCGTGTCAATTTCACCATTTGTAGAATTTTGTTAGTTTAATAAATTAAATAATTGTTTCCCCAGCTGGACTGAGTAATTATCTATGGGTTCCAGCCTCGATATTTGAGGCCTGATAGCACCAAGTTATCCTTATGTGTGTCAATTTTAATACTTTTTGAATTTTGTTAGTTTAATGAATTTAATAATTATTTTTATAATTGGACTGAGTAATTATCTATGGGTTCCATGCTCGGTATTTGGGGCCCGATAGCACCAAGTTATCCATAATTATTATGTGTGTCAATTTTAACATTTTTAGAATTTTGTTAGTGTAATGAATTAAATAATTATTTTTATACTTGGACTGAGTAATTATTTATAGGTTCCAGGATCGATATTTGAGGCCCAGTAGCACCAAGTTATCCTTAATTATTATGTGTGTCAATTTTAATATTTTTAGAATTTTGTTAATTTATTAAATTAAATAATTATTTTTATAATTGGACTGAGTAATTATCTATGGGTTCCAGACTCAATATTTAAGTTAAATTGACAACATATATTAATTTTTTAGTTTTGTAAGTTTATTTTTATAAATGAAATAATTAATTTTATTGAGTGTAACTGGATAGAGCTTGTAGTTAGTACATGCTTAAACTATAAAGACTATACGCTAAAAGACTCTATATTATACTACACTAAAAGGCTCTATATTTTACTACGCTAAAAGGCACTACATTTTACTACGTCACATGTCTCTATATTTTACTATGCTAAAAGACTTTATATTTTACAACACTAAAAGACTCTATATTTTAATACGCTAAAAGGCCGCTATTACATATAAAAATAGCAAACATAACATACATATGAACAACAAATTAAATAAATAATATTTATTTATTATTTAAACAAATAAAAATATAACATTAACAATAACAATTATTTATCAATTTTTAAATATTGTTTGTCCCAAAGCTAATAAATCATTCCATGTATAAATAAGATACAAATTTAAACACAAGCATTACAAATTAACATGAAAACACATTCAACAAAATAAATATGCATATACTCTACGAGTTTCAACATAAACAAAATCGAAATACCTCAATTTAAGTTTTTTGAAAAAGATCCAAATCGATTTTTTGAACCCGAAAGAAGGAATTCAAGGCTTGTGCTATATGCGGGACCTACACTCTTCGCTATTTGGGTGACGAGGGGGGACCAGCAGTGATGGAGTTTTTAAAAATGGGGGAATTGTGGAGTCGTTATCTTGGGGAAGAAGGGGCTATATTTTATTATAGTGAAACACATTATTATATTGCGAATTTGGTTGATCGCAATATTATACTAAGTTTTCCCAATTTTTTTTTTAATAATTCGCAGTATAATACTGTGAATCACTTTAACGGCTGTAATACTGCAAAGTATGTAATTGTGTATGTTTTTCTTTTTTAGTGGTAGAAAGATATTTTGTGCCCAAAAAAAACACTATTTAAATTTTGGACTCGTAACAACTTCTAACAACCGAAACAGAGAAATTAACAAGATTATCATCATAGTAATTAGTATCTGATTTTTATTACAAATGGGGTTTATTTATACATATCATACACGTCCAATTGGGTACTAATTCCTTAGTAGTTTGGAATACTTTAGTTTCATAAATGCAGCTGTTTCTAAAACATGGCCAGCTAAGTAATTAAAGGTCATCTTGTAGTACCTAACTACATACAGTTTTGCTTACTACATAAAATCCTTCATTTTTATGTCTTTCTGAAAATTCTCTATCAAATGAGTGGGAGAACTTTTATCTTGATTTTATTCTTTTGGGCTGTGCTCACCATTGTTACACCTGTTCTTGTACGTTTGTCAGCTTCTGCTAACGCCAATGGGGAGTTTTTTATAATCAAACACACAAGTAAGGTTATTGTTAAAATGTTTCACTACTTCTTCTCCATGGTCTTATCAAGTTTGGAGATATTAATCTCTCTTTTGCAGGTGACTTAGACAGAATAAAGGATGGCAAAGTGGTGGAGTTGTTGCCAAGGAGGGCGCTAGTCGCAGCGGCACCGCCACGAAAAGAGTCAATGCCACCATTAGCACCAGTGTTGGGGCCATTTCCGGCCCAAACACGTGGATGAGGGGTATTTATCAGTTATGTTGTCCGGCCCTCAAAAATGTTATTCATATCTGTATCTATGCTTTAAAAGTAATGCATGTTTAGAGGATCTGATCCGAACATGTATTCATTGATGAGTGAGGATTCCTTTTCGGGTTGTGAGTGCCATTTTCCAAATTGTTACGGCAGCTTCACTTTGATATTGAGACAGGGCCGTGTTTGCATTATTGGGAGGGGTTAGAGTGGACACTATGATTTGTAAATATATCTAAAGAAGGTACAGCAACAATTCTATTAATTAAAGAACATAATTTGTTATTTCTCCCTCTTTTTCCATTTAATTTTCCTTTACCACATAACAATAATGGCAATGGGGATTGATGAACTTTGAGTAAAGAGAAATTAAAGGTTTTAGCCTTTGAGGCAGCTGAATAATTAACAAAAGCAACGCGGAAAAAGTTTGTCTATAGGGAAGAAATTTTGGCTGTTTTTACTTTTTAGCTAAATATTATTAGTGGGCGTTTGGACATAAGAATTGTAAAATTCAAAACTAGGTTGAAAATTTTTTCAAGTAAAAATGCTATTTGAAATTTAGAGTCGTGTTGTGACATAATATAATTTTTGGTTGTTTTTAAACTTTTATGATTGATTTGAGTGAAAGTTTTAAAAAAATAGTTTTTTGGAGTTTTTAAAATTTTTGAAAATTTTCAAAATGTATCTTCAAGTAAAAATTAAAAATTTTATTCAAAAAAAAAAAAAGCAAAAGTATTTTGCTAAGAAGGAAAGAATTTCTTATGTCCAACAGGCTCTTAATCCTATTTTCCTTTATTTGTGACTTCTTTATTAATCTTCAAGTTTACTTCATGTCTAATCATCCTAACACTGTTGCTGCTGAAAAGTCTTGTCACCCACGCACAAAAAATATTACTCTAATTATGAAAGGATCATGATCCAGTCTAGAATGAAGCATACACTGTTGCACCTAAAGTTGGAGGGTTTACCTAATAAACTAGTTGGCAAAAGCAGAGAACTTCCTGGAGTATAACTAAAGCTTGATAATGGTAGGGTAAGACCTCATTATTTCATCATACCAAATTGACAACATTTTCCAATCCTATGTATTTGCCCATTCCCTTAATCAGCTCTTTTATCGCGATACTATTGCATAAGTTCTTAATAGAATAAATGACGGGGATAGGTGACACACATATGAAGAATCGGTTAACAAAATAGAAACTATATATTAAATGTTTATTTCTGTGAACGAGGGAAATTGAATGTTTGAATTCCTTAGATTTTAGGGCAAATTGTCCGTTGATTATGTTCCATACATTTGAAAACATGGTAGTTGAACTCATTTGAAAGCTGGTGAAAAAAGTCCACCCGGTACATAAAGCCTCGCGCATTTATAAAGGGTCCGAAGAGGGCCGCACCCCAGTGGTGTGGACAGTCTACCCTAATAGTGCAAGCATTAGTGGACGCGTGCATCACATAAAAACAGGAATACCATATTTCAAATATCTCTATTAGTTGTCTTGGATCAATCCTTAGACAAGAGGGGTTGCTCTGATGGTAAGCAACCCCACTTCCAACCGAGAGGTTGTGAGTTCGAGTCTCCCAAGAGCAAGGTGGGAAGTTCTTGGAGGGAAGGATGCCGGGGGTCTATTTGGAAACAGCCTCTCTACCCTAAGGTAGGGGTAAGGTCTGCGTACACACTACCCTCCCCAGACCCCACTAAGTGGGATTATACTGGGTTGTTGTTGTTGTTGTTGTTGTCTTGGATCAATCCCTTCTTAATACAGACAAGGCTCTTTCATCAGCTCAATAATGATAGCTTAAAGTCCAGCTTAAAATGTTCCATAATATAATTAGATGATATTGAAAACAGATATAAACATAAAAACAGACCATTCACCATGTCTCCGATCACGCAGGTTAGATACACTCACAAATTAAGGGAAAAGATTTGACAACACTCATCGTGTAACAATTTATTCGAGTGATCGGAGACATTAAGCGTGTAGAATTTAGACAAAGTGACCAAGGTATTCCTCCACAGTGGTGTACTTGACATCTGGATAAAGTTCTGAGGCCTCAACCCCAAATGATGGCTCGATCTTAAAATTGGTTTGATCACCCTTCACAAACGTTGCGTGGTTGATTGCTAGTATGACAGGCAATGGCATTGGAGATGCTGCAACAGTATATGATATACATAACATCAGGATCACCAATGCTAAATTGAAAGAACAATCTTAAAAATTAAAGAGAGATGATAAAGATAACTAACTTTCTATGTCTTTGAGAATTTGCTCCTCCGGAATGTAGATCTTCTCCAATGTTTTTCCAATCAGTTTCTCCCACACAGCCACAAGTTCATTGAACGATAACGTGTTTTTGGGAGGCTTAATGTAGAGGGTCTTGTTCAACGTTCGAGGATCATCAACAGCTTTAATAGTATAGGTGCCAATGTCATGTTCTTCATTGAATACGGCTGCAAACAAACAAACAGTATACAAAAATGAGAAATTTATAATCAATGGAGTCGTAAACCAAAACTGGTGTCGTGGGGGTAATAACTTTTTTGCGCGTACCCTTAACATTTCCATCCCCAGGAATGGTGACTTTGTCTCGAGGGGGAGCAGTGGCTCCAGGTTGGACCAGAGTTGGTAAGAAATAACCAGCAAAACAGTTGCATGAGACATAAGTATAAGGAATTCCTTCAGCTTCAATAGCTCTGCGGATTTGAACTTTCACAGCAAATGCAGACTTTGCTGGTTCTACAGCATTGGTCTTATCAACATCCATACCAAACTCCGAAGGGAAGAATCTCTGAAAAAATTAAGTATAAGATAATATGTTTCCATGAACATTATGTAAAACTGGTGTTGCCTGAAAAACAGACTGAAAATTCGGACCATTTTAGGGAATTAACTCGTTTTATGTGTAAATTCAAGGAAGCTAACACCCTTAATTCGAGGTGATCATGTGATGGCACATATCGATCAAGTTTAGATTCTCTAATTCAAATGCAATCTATAAATGTTAGAATTTTTATCAACTTAGTTATCAAGATTCCCTTACTATCCTTGACCTACATTACTTGTCGTGATATATTTGTTCAAATGTTATACATGTTAATTGTATCAAAGTATGGGTAAAGCTGCTGCCATGAGACCAGAAGGTCACTGATTTGAGTTGTGAAATAACCGCTTGAAGAAATGTAAAGTAAGGCTGCGTACAATAGATAGACCCTTGTGGTCTGATTCTTCTACGTACCTCAGGCATAGCAGTTGCCTTTTTTTTTTGTATCAAAGTACTATGAATTAGCATTAACAGATAGAAATATGTATCCTAAAATATTACTTAAAAATAAGAACCATTTACCTTAATATTTCCAGCTTCTTTGATAGCAGCAATGAGCTTAACTTGATCAGCCAATTGCAACATCCCCAGTGTTGATATTACCACGTCCACTTGCTTTATAGCCTTCACCAAACTCTCATGATCATATAAATCACCCTGTTCAAAACAAGAAATTTACAATTACTTGCATGTAAAGTTTTAATTTCAATTATTTTCCTCATTTTACAACAAACAACAATAAGTTCTGTGTGATCTCTCATGTGTGGAGTCCGGGAGGATGAAGTATATGCAAATTTTACCCCTACCTTGTGTTAAAAATATTCGTTTTTCACATTTCGGTTTGCATAAAAAGAAAGAAATAATGCACTATATATACATACATGAAGAATAGTGACACCCAAATTCTTGAAATTCTCAACAATTTTACTCTTAACAGGGTCAGAAACTGTGCTCTCTCTAACAAAAGCAAAGGTGGGGTGTCCAGATTTTGCACTTGCTTCAACTACAAATTTTCCAATATATCCAGTTCCTCCAATGATCAGAACTTTGCTTTTCTCAGCCATTTGAAAAGTAGAGATTAGTTTCAGTAGGTGTAAAAGTGAAGTTGAATGAGCTTTCTCAAGAATTTGGTTGTGGCATCAAAGCATGCTGAGACAACATCATTTTATTCACCGAGCTAGGTGTGTGTAAGTACCAAAATGACCTCGATGTTCCAACTAACCTTCTAACTAATTGTCTTGCTTCCTTTGAGGAGCAATTATTCGCCACTTGGATAGTGTAAAGAATTTTTTATATATAAATAAATTTTAAGATCTGTTTTATTTTTCTAGGCTTTTATTTTATTGCAGTTATATTTAATGTGACTTGATGGTATAAAAATATTTAAACCGCACTACAAAATCGCATGCAAAATCCCATTACAAAATCGCGTAAAATATATATATTTTTTTTTGGTTTTAATTTATGTGGTGTAGTTTATCTCACATAATTTATGATAGAAAAAACACTTTTCAAAACTTGTAATCTACTATCATAATATTTGTGTGGCTATAAAATTTTTGAAACTTATCATATGCCATAATATTTGCATGACAATAAAAGATTGTCATTAGGAATGAAGAAGTTTAAATTAAAAATTGCTATGCTTTTTTAAATGGATTAAAAAATAAATACTTTTGCTTAAACTGAAACAAATAGAGTACTATTACATATCATCAACCATATATTGGTGTTCTAGTGAGTAGGAGCCAAAAGAAAGGTAGATAATAGATGGCACTCTGATTAACATGCATAGTTGAGTCCTTTTATTTGATTTTCATCAACTAAGAATTTGATTAAATATTTTAAAAAAAATATTTTAAATAGTTATAGCTACGAAATGGACATAGTGGCATAAGATCGAAAGAGAATTAGATTATCAATGACATGACTGGAATTAGTTTAATTTTTCGTGGCTGTTCAATTCATAGCACGATTATAGCTTGAGGTAGCTCCAAAGTCCAAACAAAGATCACAAGATGGACTTCTAGAAAGATTAGATATACATGGTTTCTTAAGCAAATAATGCAAATTAATTTAGTTTGATTGGAAATGACCGCCCCCCCACCCCCCAAAAAAAAAATCCAAAAAATTCTTTGGTTATTGATCTTTTTATAGGTTAGCTAAAGGGTCATATATGGAATTGCCAATGTGGTATTGTATGACCAAATAGTAGAGGGTAACTTAGAAATGAATGATAATTATTCAATGAAGCTTATGACATTGAGTGATGTTGCGAGAAATGAAAAAATGTGAATATGATCACATCTACACTATACTTTTAGAAACCCCACTAAACCATGATCTTGACCCATTTTTTGTTGAGATGTGAGTGACTGGAAGGAAGGATGGAGTCATGGAGACAAGAAAGATGAATGGAAATGGAATCTTTCATTTTGTGCGGGTTTTACCAAGGAGTAAAGTGATATATGTTGAGTGTAATTTTTTTATATTATTATTAGTTTAATATGTTACAGTAGGACGAAAGTCATTTACACTTTCTCCCCCCCCCCCCCTTCTTTTTTATTATAAAGATAAAAGTCCTCCCTTAATTATGAACAATTATCATTCTTTCCCCTCCCCTCTTTATCCTACACAATGTCTATGGTGCCCTTGTTATTTCAATTCCACCCTTAATCCTTTTTTATTGTATATGTTTTTTTTTAATGATTTTACCTATAATTTAAATTATGTTATATCTTATTATAATAATAGTTTAAATTTAGTAAAATTATAAATAGAATAGTCTTTTTTTGAAAATTTGTCATTAAAATCTATTATACTTTTATTATTTTTATTTAATATAATGCGCATTAAGTATATTTCCGAGTTACATTCTCTTGGTGTTAAATAGATAATCTTTTAGAAGCTTGTTAAAAAATCTGGCTTTATTTTTAATAATTATAAGACTTTCAGTTACATGCATTGAGCACATATTTATAAGGTTCTCACTATTCTTTATTCTCGGTTGTGTATACAATCTTTTTAAATTTGATTGCTATTAGTAACATTATTGATAAGATTAAATTATTTTATTTTATTTTCTCATCCTTTTTATTATTCAACGTCGTTATATTATATGCTTCGTTATCTTTTTTTTTTCTTTTTTCAGTTTAAAACTTAAATTTAATTGTTATATAGGTACATAACATAATTATTAGAAAAGAAAAAAATATCATGATGTAAAAAAGTAAAAGATTAAAAATAAAAAGAAACAAATGTTGATAATATAAAGGTTAAAATATGTATTTTAAAAATGTCAATTGAGAAATGAGGGAGAATGACAATTGTTTAAAGTAGAAAGGGAGTTTGATTTTTAAAGAAAAGTTCGGGGGTGTAGATGATTTTCATACGTGATAGTAAGTCACTTATATTTTCTTTTTTCTTTTTCAGAGACTCCTTTGTTTTTTAAGAAAATTAGAGTAATTCCTTGGATGGTCACTTAACCTATGAAAATATTCTACCTGTTATAAATAGAACGGAAAAGGGCCAAAAGTACCCCTATCATATGTTAAATGGTTTATAAAAGTTTCCCGACCATCTATCCGTCTGAATATGTACACCACGTTATTTCTAATATCTAATCTACCCCCACGACTAACGGTAATCCAGCTGTGCATCTCATTAAATGACGTGCCATTTTTTCATTTGTCCATGCGGACCAGTGGGGCTCACATCTGGTTTGGGTTTGTTTTTACCCATTAAACCGATCCGACCCATTTCTTTTAACCTAAACCCACGATAAAATACTTACTTTTTACCATTTCTCTCATTTCTCTTCTGTTTCTTCTATCTAAAGCATCAATGGCGATTTTAGGGCTTTCTTATCTCTAAACCCACGACAAAAACTCATTTTCTTCCCCAATTTAGTGCATAGTTCATCAGTTCCTCTATTCCCCTTTCTTGTTCCCCAAAATTTCTCTTTTACAACTAATTAAATCTTATTTTTTCCCTTAAAAATGTCTGAAAATTCTGTCTCTTCTGGTTTGTCTCGTCTTTGTGGTTGTGGTTTAACTTCAAATCATTTTGTGGCTAAGATTCAATTGAACGGTGGTCCTCGGTTCTACAAATGCCCTCGTTTTGACGAGGCCTCTTCTTGTGGTTTGTGGGAAAGCAATGATGAAGAGATTCCACCACATGTGACGATGCTAATCCATAACTTGAATACTTCACTAAAGTCGGTTGAAGTTGAAAGAAATTATCTAAAGAAGATGGTGGCTAACTTGGAAGTTATTATTTTTGCTGAAAGACTGAAAATGAAGAAAATAATAGAAGGGGTTGAGGGAATTAATTCAGCCAATTACAGAAGGTTTCTAGGATGAAGGCTCAACTACAAAATATGAAGTTGCTTATTGTTTTTTCTTGGATTGGCTTTGTTTTAGTACTAGTTTTCAATATGATTTAGTGTTATTATGGTCTGGTGTAGTTATGTTATGATGCAACTAGTAGTCATACCCGCGCGATGCGCGGTCAATATTAAAAAAATTAATTAAATTAAATTATAATCAAACTTGTTTGATCCTATTAGATCATATTTCTTTAATAAAATGCAATTGTCATCTTGTTTGTCAATACGATATACCAATAATAAAATCTCTATTAAATCAAAGGTATTTATATAGCGAGTGAATAACTTTTCTGTTCTGTTTTTCTTTATTATATTAAATAATATTTAGTATTCGCTTTTTTTTTCTAATATATGAGAAGATATATAATATATTACTATTGAAATATTTGTATTTTAAAGTTTATTTTGTTGTTCTTAATAATATTATCAAAATTTTAGTGAATAAAATCTATGTTAAATTAATGGGACTTATACAGGCAGCGCAACGTTTTTGTTAAATATTTTTCTGTATTATATCTTCCAATATTTAATACTATTAAATTGTTAATAGAAAGTTCATTAGCATATTACGTAATTTAAAAATTTTCTCTGGAGTTTATTTTTTCTTTGTTTTTGTTATTTTTTTTTCAAATAATTTTAAAACTCCAACTTAAATTACACCCCAATTTTTTCATTTTGTACCGGGTGTCCGAGTCTCTTCGAGCCCCGACTAATCCCGATGGTGCACAGGCCCTCGGCAAGGAGTTTCCCGCAAGTGCACCACGATTAATTCAGATTATACCCAGTCCGATGGCCCTCAGAAATTATTTGCACCCGGTGGGTTTCGAACTTGAGACCTAAAACTACTCCCCAATTTGAATTGATAATTTACTATTTTTTTTGTTTTGTTTTTTTACATAAAAATTATTTTAAAACTCCAACTTGAAACTACTCCCCAATTTGAATGGATAGTTTTTCTTCTCTTTTTTTCATTTTCTATAGCTTTGTTTTCTGTTTTTTTTTATTTTAAAATAATTTAAAAACTGCAACTTGAAACTACTCCCACCCAATTTGAATGGGTAGTTATTTTTCTATATATTTATATTTTTGTTTTTTTATTATAGTTCATTATAAGATAACTATTTTTCTTTTAAAACTCCAACTTTAAACTACTCCCCGATTTGAATGGGTAGTTTTTCTTCTCTTTTTTTCGTTTTTTTATAGATTTTGTTTTGCTTTTTTATCTTAAAATAATTAAAAACTCTAACTTGAAACTACTCTCACCAAATTTGAATGGGTAGTTATTTATTATATATTTATATTTTTTATTTTATATAATTTTTTATTATAGTTAATTAATTATAAGATATCTATATTTATTAATATAATTAAAGTAACTAATTAATATATATATATATATATATAAGAATAACCAATAAATAATTATTAAATAAATAACTATTTAATAACTAACTATGCCATGTGGCTTTTTCTAAAGATGTCACTTGACTTAAAGAGAAGGTTTTTTTCTCTCATTTTAATAATATATAGATTTTCTTCTCTTTTTTCGTTTTTATACACTTTTTTTTTTACTTTTTACTTTTAAAATAATTTAAAAACTGTAACTTCAAACTAATGTCACCCAATTTGAATGGGTAGTTACTTTTTTAATATTTATATATATTTTTTATTATAGTTAGTTATAAGGTATCTATTTTTATTTTAAAACTCCAACTTGAAACTACTCCGCGATTTGAATGTGTAGTTTTTCTTCTCTTTTTTTCTTTTTTATAGATTTTTTTTTGTTTTTTTATTTTTAAATAATTTAAAAACTCCAACGTGGAACTACTCTCACCCAATTTGAATGGGTTGTTTTTTTTTTTATATTTTTATATTTTCATTTTTATATATTTTTTATTATAATTAATTAATTATAAGATATCTATATTTATTAATGTAATTAAAGTAAACAATATATATATATATATATATATGGTAGTATTTTATTTTTGTTTTTACAATATTTAAATTCAAAAAGAATAACCAATAATTAATTATTAACTAAATAACTAAATTTAATAACTAACTGCCACGTGGCTTTTTCTGAAGCTGCCACGTGGCTTAATGAGAGGGCTTTGTCCTTGGCTTTTAATAATATATAGATTCATGTAGTTATGTTTGAAGTTTATGTATTCATTTTTTTTCTTTTTCTTTTTCTGCATTTGTAATGTTTCTGTACTGGTTCTATTTTGGTATGAAATGAAGTTTTTTAGCATTTAAATTCTGCATTTCTGTTTATGTAATGGTTCTGCATTTCCTTCTGTTAATAGTTAAATTTTGCATTTATAAGATGCACATACTGCCGAGTGTCATAACTGGAGTGTATTTCCATCGTATGATGCAGTCTAAATTCTGCATTTATAAGATGCACATACCATCTGCATTTCTACATGCATAGACTATCTCAATAACAACTTGCATAGACTATCACAATAACAACTTGTTATAGATAGAAAATTAGAACATTATCATAAATAGAGTAGCAAATTTACATTGTTTAAGCCCAACAAAATATTGCTATTAGACAAGTAAATGTGTGATCCAAAAACCTGTAGCACTATCACAACATTTATTTGTCTAAAAATCTAGAACATTTACTTGTCTACAACATCATGTACTGAACAGTCATGTAAAAAAAGAATTACATTCGGTATTTTGAAGTTACACTACTCCCCCTGCCCCTCCCCTTGCCTCTTCTAGCTTTGAGTTTGCCAATCTTTTTCTCTTTCACACCCAATAATTGAGCTTGTGTCATTGCTTCCTACCCCTTCCAGGTATTTGGACCTTATTCGTGGATGGATCCTTAATGGGGCAAACCCAGGTATTTGGACTTTATTCGTGGATGGATCATCCAATGTTAAGGGTGCAGGTTTAGGAATTGTCTTGGTACCACCCTCAGGGGAAACCATCAGACATGCTATTAAATGCAATTATATCACTAATAATGAGGAAGAATATGAAGCTATGGTTGCAGGTTTGGTGTTGGCACGAGAACTTGGTATAAGCCAGATAGTGATGAGAAGTGATTCTCAACTAGTAGTTAATCAAATGCTGGGGACTTATACAGGCAGAGAAGTGAGGATGCAACAATATATGGAAAAGGTAAGGGAATTAGTAAAACAATTCCAGTCTTAGAAAGTCATTCAAATCTCAAGAGATGATAATATGGAAGCAGACGCCTTGGCAAATCTTGCATCCGCAGCTGATGTGGCAAAAGACGCCAGCAATTCAATTGTTCATTTATTTCATTCAGTTCTTAAAACTGATAAAAATGAGGTAAATTTTAATAACTTAACATGGTATTGGAGAAATGAGATTGTAGCATTCTTGCAATACGGTACCGTACCTGATGAAAAGACAAAGGCACAAGCACTTTGGAAAAAGGCAGCCCGTTACTGTCTAAAGCAGGGCAATCTTTATCGAAAAATATTCGGTGGCCCATTAGCTCGGTGTTTAGGTCCTTCTCAAACTGAGTATGTAATGAGAGAAGTACATGAAGGTCATTGTGGGAACCATACAGGTGGAAGGTAATTGGTTAAAACCCTGATAAGGGCCGGGTATTATTGGCCTAAAATGGAAGAAGAAGTTTCGAACTTTGTAGCTAAATATGACAAATGCCAGAGGTACGGTAATAATATACATCGTCCTACTGAGTTATTACATCCGATTATTGCACCATGGCCGCTTATAAAATGGGGAATAGACATTGTCGGACCGTTACCTCAAGCTAAAGGACAGGTAAAATTTTTACTCGTACTTACTGATTATTTTTTTAAATGGGTAGAGGCAGGAGCATTTAAACAGGTACGTGAAAAAGAAGTCAAGGACTTTATTTGGCAACATATTATTTGCCGATTTGGCATACCAAGAGAAATCGTATGTGACAATGGTCCACAATTTATTGGAGCTCAGATAACAGAATTCTTTCAAAGTTGGCAAATAAAAAGGATAACTTCAACACCTTATCATCCAGTAGGAAATGGACAGGCGGAATCAACGAATAAGATTATCATCAATAATCTGAAGAAGAGGTTGGAAGAGTCAACTGGGAATTGACCTGAGCTGTTACCAGAGGTTTTATAGGCATACCGTACAACAATGAAAACAAGCACAAATGAAACTTCTTTCTCTTTAGTATACGGTACCGAAGCACTTATCCCAGTTGAAATAGGAGAGCCAAGTACAAGAGTAGCACATGTAGCACAGGCGTCTAATGATGAAGAGATGCAGATAAATTTGGATCTATTGGAAGGCTAAAGAGAAGCAATATTAATAAGGATGGCCGCTCAAAAGCAAATGATCGAACGCTATTATAATAGGAAAACACGTCTGTGGTATTTCAAAATTGGGGACTATGTGCTTAAAAAGGGTTTTCAATCCACCAAAGCAGTTAATTCAGGTAAGTTAAGTCCATCTTGGGAGGGACCATACAGAATTCATGGTATTGCAGGTAAAGGAGCATACGAATTGGAGACGATGAATGGAAAACTAATTCCCTCACATTGGAATGTTGTGCATTTGAAGAGGAATTATTTTTAGAAATAAAAAATAAAAATAAAAGAAAAATCTTTGCCAGGTATCATCTTGTTAAAATTCTGATTTTTTAAGCATTATAAATTTTTTACTAACGATTTTAGATGATAGGCAAAACGCTTACCTGTACTAAGTGATGAGTCACGACCTGTAAGGCCAAATGGAGTGTGCTGAAATTCCGAAATGGAGTATGCTAAAAATCCGGACCTAAGGATATAATAACATATACGGGTATAGCAGTCTTCATCTATTACCACAACTACAAGTCCCGTACGTGTTTCTTTTCCTTTTTAGGAAAGAACCGGATTGAAAAGATTAACAAATGTACAAGGCTTCATACTTCAGCACTCAAAAACATTTGGGGGAATATACAAGGTTCACGTGCAGAAAAAAGGCAAATCAAAAGCCTGAAGAAAAATCAAGATTCAAGCCCAAGCAAATCTGTTAAGGGTAAACCGTATTAAACGGTTAAGGATTAAAAAAAACAAGTTGTAAAGAAAACCTTGTATCTATTATTTAACTTTTGTAAAATCGGTTATAAAGAAAACAGTTACGTGAAAGTTATAGATGTAATGAAAATACATGTAAGGAACGATTTACAGCTTGTCAAAATTTAGAAAATAAAGATTTTATCAAGTTATTCCAGATAAACGTGTATATTCCTATTTCTTGAATCGTATTAAATATTTTTGTGAAGTTGAGACGTCTTCTTCATTAAATGTCATATATATAAAAGGGCCCTCTTTTATAAATCTCGTATTATCTAAGTATGAGAATGACAAAAGCATTTTTTATTTACAAATGCAATTGAAATCACTTGAAAAAAAAAGATAGGTGCACAATAAAACTTCTTAATAACATAAAGAGGTTAAACTTGTTCATAATATGCCCCTTAAACAAAACTTGGGGAATTGGGAACTTAAGTAAAGCTTAGAATATTTTATTACAAAACTTAAGGAGCAACATCAGTAGACTCAACTTGGTCAACCTGACCAACGACCTCAACTTCAGCAGAAATAGAAACCTGTTCAACAACAGGGGTGGGAATATCCGGTGCAGAAATATTACATAAGGGGGCCTCAACTGGGACAGATTCAGACACGGCAGATTCACTGGGAGAGCTTCGATTGAAGAAGTTTCAGCCATGGAAACATTGGTTTCAAGAGATGAAAAGCCTGGTGGCTGTTGGGCTTTGTCAAGAGCCTCATTCACCTTGGCTAATTCACCTTTAAGGTCAAAATTCTCTTGACTCATTTCCTCTAGAGCATCACGGCGGCTCTCAAGGAATGTCCAGCTTACCTTGATATTGGCAGACTCCTCAAAGAGATCAAAATCCTTTTCCAAGAGCAAAATTTCTTTCCTGAGCTCCTCATTCTTTTGCAGAAGAGAGTCATGAGTTGATTGCAGTGAGGAGTGAGAAATTTCCAAAGCATGAACATTGGCTTGTGAAGCTCGTAAATCTTCTTGTGTACGGGTAAGTTCTTGGGCCATCCCTTTTGCATATTTTTCCTTCTGAGCCAGCAAGGCCTTCAAAGACTTGTTCTCATCAACAACCGTGGATAATTGTTCAACCAGAGATTCTTTTTTTCTCTTAGATTGATCTGCGGTAGCCTTTACCGTTGTTGGTTCAGAAATAAGCTTCTCGACTTGGTTTTCTAAAGAATTCTTCCTTTCTTCTAAGATATTCAGCTCAATTTGTAAGCTCCCGTATTGCCCTTTCCAATTATTAGCTTCCAATTGAGAATCACGGGCAGTCACTTCAGCATCATGAGCAGTTTTTTCCAAGTCACGAGCCAATTTCTCCAAGAGAGGAACTCGGCTCATCAGCTCCGTACCAATGAGGTTAATCTAGCCATAATAAAATAAGTATAAGGTTAAAATTATAGGAATAATTCATGAAATAAAAATAAATTTTTTTACCTTTAAGCTGGCATGAACAATGTCGTTTAAGAGAGTCGTGTTATTGTGGCTGTCAAGTTTTGCCTTTTCAATAGGGCCAATAAAAGGAGCAAGCCACGTGAGTGCTTGTACGGACTTCCTTAAGAGACTGCTGTCTTGGGGAACATCAATGGTGACACTCCTCTTGTGAGCACGTGATTTTTGCCCTACATGAGAATTACTCCCAAAAAAATTCAAAAAATAAAATAGTTTTGTGTTGTGCGTGATTTTTGTGTTATTTTTCTCTTATTATTTGTATTTTTGTGTGTGCATGTCTATTATTTAAATTAATATAAAATACAAAAATATTTGCATTTGCATATAAATTCATGTTTGTAATTTAGAGTAATTAAGTTTGTTTTACGAAAATGAAAAATAACAAAATTATATCTTTTGCATTTTTTACCATTTAAGGTTCAATTGTGTAATTTTGTTTTAATTTGTTATTTTATAACGTATGATACTTTTATTAAGCATCAATTTGTTATTTGTGAATTAATTAGGATTTTTATAATTTTTTGCATTAGGATTTTGGTTTACATTTAAAAATTAATTTAGAAAAGTAAAATGAAGAAAACAAAATCAAATAAAAGAAGAAGAAATCGAAATTTGGCCCAATTTAATTAAGAGAAAAGCCAAGCCCAAACTAATTCACTACCCAACCCATGTATCTGACCCGGTTTGAACCCACCCACTTGAACCAAACGACCCCGTTTTGTTAGAAAAGGTTGATCTGGGCCGTTGGATTCTTGTGATCCAACGACTGAAATTAATTCACGCATTTGATATACTAAAAGCCCCCAAACCCCTTACCCCCGCCTCATTCACCAAACAGTCTCTCCCTTTTGTCTCTCACTAAGAACAACCCTAGCCGCCACCCCACCCCTTGATGGAAACCCGGTGGCAACAACGCCGCCGGTCACCAAAATCACACCACTGAACCACCCAAACTACCCCTCTCCAAAGCCACACTCCGTTAACCTTGAATCACCCTGGGCCACCTCGAATCTTCATTTGAAGATTCGAGCAAAGTATGAACCCACTCCAATCAAGTCCAAATTCACCCCAAATACTTTCCTAACTTCCCTCATCACCAAATTGTAGTTGATTTGATTTGAATCAAACCCTAACTCCTCAACTCCCAAATTCGAATATCAAGAACCCTAAAAATTTTTGGAGTCTCTTTGGAAGATTTTTTAGGTTCCAATGGGTTTTAGTCGAGTTGTTCTCACTCGAGAACACTCGATTACAGCCCGTTTGGCCTCAAAAAAGGGTTCGAGTCCATTTAATCCCAAGTCTGTTTGGTTCCGATTTCTTCTTCTTAAGGTATTTCTTCTTTCTGTTTTATTTATTGTTATACTCGTTGTTTAGTATTAGTTGTTCATGTTTCCGATTTCTGTTTGTTTCTTCTCAAAATGACCCTTTATTTGGTCAATTTTCTCTGTTATTCGTTAATTGTATGCTGTTATAGAATTGATTTGAATGTCGTCGTTTAATTTCGTGGATTTTGTTGTTCGAAATGCCGAACATCACTAGCAATGTTGAATTGAATTAATGTTTGGTTGATTTCTGATTAGGGACGGAATTGGTTATAGCTGTGTAGTTGTTTAATTGTTAGTTAGTGTTTAATTTAAAGGGATGATACTCTGCCAAACGAGAACATGTGGAAAACAATTAAGAATTTTGTTTTAAAATGAATGGCCTGCCTATACCCAATGTCAGTGCACTTTTGAATTAACAAATGAAAAAAACCTGTTGGTTTGGCTTAGTGTTTTTGTTAGCTGTAAAGTCAGAATACATGGGGGGACTGTTAAAAGGTTTAAGAAGTAACATGGGCTAGGGAATAAACAGACTGGAAAAGGGCCTGGTTTTTGGCTATAAAAGGCAGAGAAAAACAGAGAGAAAGGGGAACAATTCTGAAAATCAGAGGGACATAGAGATAGAAATTGAGAGTTTTTTTGGTGAGGGAAAAGCAGCTAAAAACAGTGAGTAAATTGAAATAAAAACAGAGTGAATTACAGAAAACACTATGCATTTCTCTTTCTCATTGTTTCAGCTAAGTTTACTGTCCAATTGAGTATAGTTTCTAATTTTTCCAAATCAGTTTTCTGGCTTATTGTTCTATCGTTGGACATTGCCTATTGCTGTTGATCATTTGTTGTTACCGAGTTTCTGTCGGGGCCTCCTGGGTTTATTGTGAAGGTCATTTTTGGTTCAAGCTACTCCTATTTGATCTATTACTAGGTATATACCCCGTAGCCCTCAAGTTTTTGGATATAAAGCAAGTGCTGCTTGAATGGATCTCGGAACCCGTTTTATTCCTGTTTTGATTTAGAAATGCAAAACATGTTATGTCTATCATAAACTTTGTATCATTTGTATATATTGAACTACTAGACTGATTTTGGCTGATTTTGGTTTAAGTTAACAATTAGTTTGATTTAGTTCGCATTGATAGTATTCAAATACATGATTTTAGTAGGCTCCTGTGTGTATTCGAATGAACTGTATGAGAATGTATTTGGACTAAAAGAAAATTGGTTTCGAATTAGCAATATCATGTGAATTTCTGGATTATCAAATATTAGATCCTCCTCTGTAGTTCGTCTATAAATGATTGTATTGTTAGTAGTAAATTAGTAGGCAGTTTGAACTGCGTGAAGTAATTCATTATGTTATCATACGTTAAGCCCATGTTAAGTATTAGACTAATAAGTTTTGATTGAACTTGCATCAAGTTGGCTAGCCTATGCTAGGTAATTAATCTCTAGTAGAAATAAATAAATACACACCATTATCTCGTGCGTTCAATTATCAAGTGCATATTGTAATAACGTGAAATAACTGAGCATGCCTTCGTTTCTTTTAAAATTGGAAAT